>KL289051.1:80340-145669 GCA_000699545.1 Podiceps cristatus | reverse complement strand
GCAGAATGGGGGAGAGAGGTACGCAGTCCGAGAGGCAGGCAAAACCGCGTAGGCTTGGAAAGCAGCAAATGGCAAATAGTGAGCTCATGCAGTAATTAGCAAGTGGCGTGTCCCTTTTAACATGATCTTACATGACTACAGTAAGCAGGAGAGTATAGAAGGGACTATGAGGAAACTTACATTCCTAGACTAAGAACTAACAGTATTTCAATCAAATATTGAAATAGTAGATGGGCCTTTTTATTTCCCAGGTGTTCCCTTCCCTCCTGAGTACTTAAGGATTTGCTAAGACCAAGTTCTAAGAGATGTAAGAGTGAGCTTCACTGGTATGTTGGGACAGTTGTATGGGAAACACTGAAGGATAAATCCTGAAGCCAGACATTATTGCCCAGGTTGGAGGCTTAGACTTCGTTTTTTAGCCCTGGGTTATAGTATCTGGGCGTTTTGTTAAGGCTTCTCAGTAGTGTTCGTGATTCAAGGGATCATTTCAAGAATAACGAGTAACCGCTGCTGGAACCTGTGAAGAAGTAATTGAGCTGTTGCTTCTCTCCTTGTTTCTGTAGAGCTCTATTCTCCTATCTGTCCCCTTCTCCTTTGCTGGAATATTGCATCATTAGTGAGAGGAGAGAAGAGAGACCAGAGCAAGGTCAGAGCTTGTCTCTCTTGTATTATAGAAACAGGGAGGAAGGGAGTGAGGCCTGTGAGGTCAAAGGCAGAAAGGGTGAGCTTTTTTGCCCTTTGTGTGTCTGGTCATCCCAAACAGCTCCCAGTGGCAGTGGTGTCAACAGCAGGGAGCTACGGGTTGGAAATAAGGGAGGATGCTCAACCTGTATCCTGGGCCCTTAGAAGTAAGAGGTGCTGCCCAGCACCCTCCTCTGCAGCTGCCTAAGCTCCTGTCTCTCAGCCCTCCTGCCGAACAGCACGAAGTTAAGCTCAGTGATAAAAGCTGTTTTTGTGACTCCCAGACAGTGTTTTAGTTGAAGGCTGTATTGCCTCCTTACGTAAGAGTAAAGTATAATAAATTTAGGAAGATATTTACGTGTTTCGCATGCAGTGCATTTAAGCAACCTACAAGTATGTTAAAATATCCCAATCAAACTTTGAGGGGTGGGGGAAAGAAATGATTAAGCTTTGCTGCTCTCTGTAAAGTCTTGAGAAACGCTACCTATGACCCACTGCTACTGTAACAAGAGAAAATGTCTTGATGAAATCATTGCTTAACCATTAAACAGGAGAAGGTAAATGCACAGGCTTCTAATTTTTGAACATTTTATGTGGCATAGCATATTAACATTTGTAGTCTTTTCCATCACACTACATTTATCACATTTGAGGTGTGGTTCTAAAAAACCCTGTGGAGAAAATGTAATTCATTCTCTGTTGCCTGCACGTTCCACTAAACACTCATTATTTATAAAATTCTATAGGGTCTTTCTACAAAAACACTATCGATCTTTCATTATAGAGTGCCAGCACTTTGATTCATGATCTGCGATATAAATGTTTCAAACTAGTATGTGGTCCCACCCATTATAACTTGCCAGCTATACAAGGTGTCAGACTAGATCGTCATCAAAGGAGTTGTTCATGCTTGTAAAGCATGAAAATATTGAAATTCTTGAAAATACTTTAATTAGCAAAAGCGTAGGACTTTTCTCTTGTATTTTTGTAGAAATACCTATTTCTTGTATTGTTAGTGTTTAATATAGTGAGAACTAGCACAGATTATTAAGTTTTAAGGAAACAAGTTACCAGTGTTCACCAAACGTGTTCCATTGAGGTTCTGAGTTCGTTACAGTTACAAGTTGTTTTAAAATCTGTCACTGAAACTTTTTGAAGGAAACTGAACACTGAGCAAAACTCCTTTTCAGTGGAAAAATGTCTGATCATCCTGAAGATTTGATTTTTTTCTTGAGAAATCAGAAGCTGGCATTTTGAGATGGGAATGCTGGAACACTAAATCAGTTTTAACTGAGTTCTTTTCAGTCTAATTAGCAAAAAACACCACAAAACTGAAGTGAGGCTGTGGAATGGGGGTGATAATGTAATAGAAGAGTTTTGTAATTGCTGTTAGCCATTTCAATTACCGTATCATTTGATTATGGTATTATCTAGAGCATTTCTTTGCATAGGGAGCTACATACACACATAAGGAAATTCTTGACCTGAGGATCACAAAATGGCCCTAGATGAACACACTGTAGTCCTTTCCTGAAGAGGGCTGGGATCCCCATCCCCTATGATGGTGATCACAGTGTTGCCTAACATTTTCTTTTTTCTTTTTTAATTTTAATTTTTAATTCTTCAGTAGTGTTTGGATCTAGCAGTTGCTGGGGAGAATGGAATCATCTGATCTGTTTGGTGGTGGGCTTTTTCTTTGTTTGCTTTGGGTTCTTTGTACTACTTGTAGCAGAGGACTACCTGCTTGTATGATATTTTTATGTGCTTTCATGCATTAGTATGATTTTTTGTTCATATTGCAAAAAATAATTGCACCTTCCTGCCGTTTAATCTAGAGGCAGGAAAAATAAGAGAACATGCAGATCTTTTGAAAGGTCAGTGATCCCTCTGTGTAAAAAGTGCTATTTCTGCCATAACTTAGCCTTTCTCTGGAGCAGTGGGGTGAGGATTATTTCAGTCCCCTCAGGATTCCCCATTTTAGCGGGCTTCTTACTGTTAGAGGATGATTCCTACCCTGGAAGACTTTTAATGTAGATAGGTCTGTATTTAATGCCATGGAAGAAAAGTCAATGTGGCCGGGCAAATGGTGAGAGAATGGAGTCATAAACACGTCTTCATGCAATGGGACTGTGGAACCGCATAGTATTAACCAGAGGGTTAATGATAGAAACTACCATGGCCACCAAAGCCTAAATATTTGGTGAAGCTTTGGGGAGGAATGAAAAAGCTCTAGAAAAGGTGAAGTTGTTCTTTTGAATGGACATCCACAAAGTTGCATCAGAGAGCTTGAGATTTTTCTAGGTAGATAAGGACAATAATACATGTAACTAAATGTGACGCAGTGATGATGGGATCTGAGCTGATACTGCTCCTCAGGAGTGGGAGTTTGAGGCTATAGTAGTCATATAAAGCAGAGAATTCATTTGAGAGATTATCCTGAGGCAGGGTACAGAGAAAAAGTGGGGACGAAATCTAGAGTTGTGTTCGTTGCCCTCAGGAAACAGGTACGGGAATGCCTGAAGAAAATCTGTGGAGGAAAGAAAGACAGAAGTTAATGAGGATAGAGTGCCATGAAAAAGAAAGTGGCTGATGGGTGTCAGAAGTGGCTGGCAGGTCAGTTAGGGTGAAGCAAGTATTGATTCTGAACTCTAACCAGTGAGCTGTAATTAGAGAGTTTGTTGAAAGCAGTGTCAGTGCAGTGCAGGGAGCAGAGGCAGAGCTGGAGACTGTCTAGAATGGAGTTGGGGAGGTTTGTTCCCAGCGAGTGACTGTAAATAGTTCATTCAACAAGTACAGGGGATAAAAAGAGAAGAAAAATGAGGTGGTAGTTGGAAAGATGAATGGGAAAGACAAATTACCCAACAGTGGGTTTTATATAAGATGGGAGCAACTGAAACCTAACTTTTAAATAATAAAAACTGAGATTCTTTGAACCTGTGGAGGAAGTGAGATTTTACAGATTGGAGGCCTCACATAACAGATTTTGTGCCAAGACTGTGACAGGTTGCAGTGCCGTGCAGCTTTTCTTCTGCAAAATAAGCTCAGAGCTGTTCACGCCACTCTTCCTAAGCATAGGTGTCTTAGCTTCTGGTTTTCTTATTGCTTGAGATATCTTTTATGCCTTCATTAAATGCTTCAAACACCATTCCAGCTAATGGTCATTAGAACCATTAATAATTAATATAGTTCATTGTTATCTGCTCTACTTAATTTTATACAGCTTTGTTATAAAGCTCATAGTTCTAGTTTTCAATAAAGAGATTTTACCACAAAATTAACTCAGTGCTCTTTTCAGCATTGTATACACTAACAATGATGGTAATCTTGAAGTTATTTAATGCAAAGATATTTGTATTTATTCTATTTTTATATTATATATTTACTATGCATTATAAATAACAGAGTACAGATACATAATTAGTATTAATAATACTTTTGACTCCTTACTAAATCTGTTTAAATTAGTAGAAAGAGAGAAAGAGAGACACTTATATTCTCATCTAGTTAATATATTTTTTTTTTTAAATAAAGTTTTGAATTCTGTTGAAATTCAGTACTGTGTCACTCTGGTGAGCTGACTTTGCTTTTCCACCTTTTTGTTTGACTGATGAAGTCACAGAAGTTCCTTGTTGAAATACACGTTTGAAGGCAAAGTGTTCTGTCATTAATTACAGTCAGTTTTTATACAACTTTGTGTGAAAAATCCCTCACAGAAAAGCCCTAGAACTCATATATTTGTGTGCTGCTGTATTTTCATGCTGCTTGTAAAGGAGCTGTAACTCCATTTGCTGTGAAGACTTCCTAACACCCTCTGTGATAAGTTTCCATTTTTGGTGCTGCCTTTAAAATTCACACTGAAGATTTTTTATGGTAAAGAGTCTGCCATAGAGGGTTATTTTTAAATTCTTGCGGGAATTTTATTATTTTTTCATCATAAGAGAAGCCTTACCCAGAATACAAGGGGAAAATTGCTACATTCTGTTTAGGTTCCATAGCAAGTTTAGGAATCATCACTTTTCAGGGTTTTAGTCTAACGTTTTTGAGGACAATAGGGTAGATATATGAGTTTGAGAATTCAGAAACTGCACCATTTCCAGGTATTTTATGGTGTTACATTGTTATGATAGTGTGATCCATGGAGAGAAAATGTCATGGTTTGCAGAGTGACCTCGAACCTTGATTGTAAGTTTATTTTAGCGTAGGGACATGCTCTTTGCTGTTTCTATAAGAAGTCATGCAAATTTTCTAGCACATCTTTGAAGATTTCATCACACATGTGGTCTGTAAGGATGAGTGAAAAGGGAATTATTTAAAAATCAGTGTGTGTTAAGCAACTTCTAGTCCTGCAAAACACCTGCTTGCTACCCTGTATATTGTCTTCTGAAGCCATTAAACATGAAAGACTATTATGGTTTCAAGTGTGAGAACTAAAAGGAAGGAATTTTCGCTTTTTCTGCTGGAGGGGATGGTTTGACTTAAACAAAGAAGGGTAAAGAAGTGGTGCAGGGATAGAAACTTGGGAAGGGATAGAAGGGTCAAGGCAACGAAGATCTGAAGCAGCACTGCTCTCCCGGGCTCTCTATAAACCAAGTTCTGGATGTCTGAATAGTCCAATCCCATCAGTAACAGCCTTTGCTGTTTAGAGAAGGGATATTTAAAGGCGGTGGGGGTCTAATTCATTGGGAGGCTCCTCCAGTGGTTTGTGTGGACATGGGCTCTTCTCCGGTTCAAGCCAGTGGGAACTGTGGGTCGAACATCATGAGTAGCAGCAGTCAGCTACCACACGTGCAGCACAGAGAAGGAGTGAAGATTTGTAACTGTAGTGCCTGCGTGCTTCAGTTTCTTGTTTCTAAAATGGACTGTAAGAGTGCTGTGAAGATGAATTAAGGAATTATTTGTAAACCATTCAGATACTACATTGATGAATATTACAGATAACCTTAGGAGAGAAACTGTTTCTTGTGTTTAAGTGGAGTTTTTGGATAGCAAGCAGTTCATTAGAACTGAGAGCATGAATTGTCTGATGAGCCAAAAGTAAATATTAAACAACTCCATATCCAGGGAGGCAGGAATCCCAGGGGGAAAAATGGTGTGTGACCATGGAATTGGACTTTATCATAATTTGTATGTTTAAGTTTGCAGTAACGATGTAATTCTGTCGCACACTGATTTTTGAGTGCTTGATTCTACAAATTTATTTAGTTAACGTATTCTGGAAGATGCTTGCAAGGTGTATATAAAACAACATTTATACAAAGAATTATATATGTGGAAGATACTCTCTTAGAAATTATGGCAGTAGAACTGAGCCTTTTAGTTTAGCTGCATAATGTCAACTGTGCAAAGAAGTGGCAATGAACTAGCAGTAATTATTCAGTTAAGATATCCATTACAGATTGCTTTGAATGTTTTAAATTAAATATTAACTTTTTAAATTAGAAAAACTCATGGAGAATTTTTGTAGTGGCAACTGCGTGAGAAATATTTTCTCTCTACGTTGATATTTTCATAAAACTGGAACATTTTAGATCCATATATGTTGCAAACGACTGAATGCCTTTTGATTGCTTGAGTTAGACTCTGTCTCCTCCTCTTCGTGTGTTTTGGCTTCTGGAAATTTGGATTTTACAGACAGACTGAAGAACAAAGACAACAATCGAGTATGAAACATAAATGATCTAATATGTTTATATACATATAGACATTTTCTTACTGCATTATCTATACAGTAAGGAGCACTGCTGAAATTCATATGGACCAAATGTGGTTGGGGTTTGGTTTTGCTTTGTTTGGTTTTGTGTGCGTTTGTTGTGGTTTTGTTTGTTTGTTTGGTTGGTTTTTTTTCCTCCTACTACTGACATCAGTTAGAGTCACAAATTCCTTTTATAAGATCCTTAGATTAATCTGTTGACCTCTCTTGGTTTTGAATGAAATGTTCTGTGATGGTCACTGAAACAAATAAGTTTTTTCACTTAACAAGCTACTGGTAACTCTAGGGAAAGGATAGGTTAAATCGAAATGGTTGTTGTATAAAGTCAATAGAGTTTGGATTTAATTCAGAATGAACATGTTGAATTAAAAAGAGTGCATCCATCCTGCCTACTCAAAGAGACCTTGATACGGATTTCCGATAGCTTAGGGTTTCTCTTCACCTTTTTGTTTTCTCGGCAGGGGTATTAGGATAGTGAACTAGTTCATTAAATTGTGAAACAAAACCAGAGACTCATTTGTCATCCTGGCTGGTTATATAAATGAGGTATATCTTTTATAGTCCTTACATCTGTATTACGGTCCTTATATCTCTGTCTGGATTTAATGAAAAACTTTTTTATGATGAGGACAATCAAACATTGGAACAGGTTACCCAAGAGAGGTTGTGCCATTTCCTTTCTTGGAGATTTCAAAACCAGACTAGGTGAAGCTCTGAGCAGCTTGATCTGACCGTGAGTTGGCCCTGTTGGAGCGGGAGATTGGTGTAGATGATTTCCTGAGGTCCCTCCGAACCTGAATTATCCCATGGTCCTAGTTTTGTTCTGGTGTTCTTTAAAAGAATTGTTAATTGAAATCTGGTTTTTGCGCTTCTGGAGAATTATAGTTGTTTTTCATTTGTCTTTATTTTAATATATTGGAGATCTCACTGAAATCACTGTAGATCATATGAAGGTGAGGAAGATAAATCTGAATGCTGTTACACACATTTACACAAATTAAAAGGGAAAAGATTAATTTTGTATGCTAGCTCTGATGGATTGTGTGTCTTATGTTAGCTATGTTGCCTTATTTTTAAAATGTTTTCTTCAAATACATTTAATAGGTTCAAAATGTTTAGTATCAATTGGATTATCCCTGTTTTCCTATCTTTGTCCTTGCTTTTGCAATAAAGTAGTGCATAAGCCTAAATTAGCAATGGTTGTTATTAATTTTCCCTTTAAATCCCTCGGCATCCTCTCTGGCCCCATTTAATAAAAGCAGCAATACTTGAACAGTAAATATTGTGTAAAAGTTTCATATTTGAAATGAATTTCCTTCAGGCAAAAAACAGAAGTAAGATGATATTTTGCAGTGTTGTATATTAAAATAAATATACAGCTAGTTAGAATAGGAACATTTACTTGGAAGTAGAGCCAAAGAATGTGAAACAGAGCTTTAATTTGATTAAACTTTGTGAGTTTTGAAATACGTAACATTTACCAATTTTTACCCATCCCACTTTACATTCAGAGAAGGAGGTGAGTTGCATCTGCCTCAGAGTTTTATTTACAATTTAATATTGAAATTCCAGAATGGATCTCACCAATTCTTATCTGTTTATGTGGATTGTATTTCAAAAGCCTAATGTTTCTTGGACAATAAAGCCATGGAGAGATAAGGAAAGTAAGTGAATATCTGATTTCCAGAAAACTGTAATTTCTACATGTTTTGTTTTGCTTCTCTCTGTAAATTGTATTTAATTCAGTCCACTGGAGGAATAACTCATCAAAAATAATCACCTGTGTGAGGAAAAAGAGCTCAAGTAAAGTTGAACACCTTAGTGATAATGAGCTTACCTCCCCTTCATTATCCTCTGTATCCTCTCCTTCATACATGGAAAAACTTTGGTTCATTTAGATGCTATATTCAAAAAAATCACCTCGGGAGTATCAAAACACAGTTATGCACTGGAGCAATCTAACCTTTGTTTAGAGGCACAAGCTTGTAAAAGGAACAACCTTATCTGCTCAAAGTTACGTGCATTTAACACTTTTCAGTTGTACTTCAGAAACAGTTTTTGGTTACTAGAGATTGGTCAAGAATGCTTCAGAGATTCTTTAGAAATGCCTATATGGCAGAAATATTTTATCTACATTATATCATGCTATTAAAATCCTTCACAAGTCTGGACATAATTTTTTACAAATAACTATCAGATACTTTCAATTTCCTTTGCACAGTTACAAATTCTTTTTGGAATCAAAGGTTATTCTTCAGAATACTCTTTTTACAGTTTGTCAGACTGTGCGAATCTTTAAAATATATTGCTTGGCAGAGATTTTAATACCATTTCAAAATATTTTTAAATGATTCAAAGCCAAAAACACAACTGCTAACATATCATAAAATTTTGTATGAACCCGAGCCATGTAAACATTTGTTTGCTACAGGCTTGCTTCTCTTCCCCATCTCTCCGTCTAGGTGTTCCGTAAACCAGCCTCCACCAGGAAGGAGTGCCAGCACCGTCGGAGAAAATGTGTCCCAGCCGTTAATAGGCAGCAGCCCCTGTTAGATCAGACTTTGTGATTGTTGTTGCTTATTGTGAAGGCAAACTGTAGATACTCCCTAATTATTTCATTATAGCATGGCAAGCTTTGCACTAAATTTGTTTAATATTTCCCTTTTTTCAGTTATTTCTGAAAGGAAAATTGTTCAAATGTAGGCAGTCTGCGTTACGGAAGCATGTTCTTACAAACACATCACAGATACTAGAACCTCAACCATGTCTGTGAAAACTACTAGAGAAAAAATAAGTTGGGTGTGTGTGTGTGTGTTGGGGGTGTGTGTGTGTGTGTGTGTGTTTTACCAGAATTTACTGGGCCAGTTGGCTACTCAGAAATCCAGTGTGTGTGTTGGGGGTGTGTGTGTGTGTGTGTTTTACCAGAACTTACTGGGCCAGTTGGCTACTCAGAAATCCAATACAAAAATACTGTTTAACCCGGGGACTTCACATTAGTCTTGCTATCTGAACTTGTAATTACACAAGGATCCTACATGATATTCTAGTTAGTTTATCTTTTTCTAGTTTGTGTATTAATTCTCTGGATAAGCCAGTTTTGTAATTCATGTTCCGTAATCCCACAGAAGTAGTATCCTCCTGCCTCCAGAGCATGAGCCCATGTTGATTTGGGGAGCGAGCTGTAATATACTGTCTAAATTCCTCCTTTCTGTGTGGAAAGGACTGGTGTGGAATATTATGCTTAACATGTGCTTGTGCAGGAGGCGTCTGAAGAAGATACTGGAGCAAAAGGAATACATCAGGCTTTCCCACTTGACTGCACAAGACCATGTTATTAAGATTAATGTCTCCACAGAATTCCACACCCCCCCCCCCCCCCCCCTTTTTTTTTTTTTTTTTGGCTCATGTAGTTGCATCCATAGTGCCTGGGAAAGGCTGCGCCAGGCCTGTTCGGAATGTGTGCTTCAAGGTCAAACATTTTGGCATTGCTGGGATCCCACTCTGTATGTATGAAGTTCGGGGAGATCTGGAGGTGTGTTTTAAATGGCATTAATTTATTTTCTCATTTTAGCCGCCAGAATTGCAAGTAAATGGAGAAGAGATGGGTTTGGTTTGTAGCTTAGTTCTGTTACCAAGCCAGTACGTGTGTGCTCTTCCTATGAACTGAAGAAACAGCACTGTTAAGAATAGAAACTGTATTCTTCTGGTGCATTGCTTCCTATAGCAGTACTGGGTATGCCTTCGGGAAGGTACATATTTCCACAGGAGAAATCTCCAGCTCACATCCATAGAAACTATAGACTGAGGTGTAGCGTAGGAAAGGAAGCAGAGTTAGTCTAACTCTCAGTGATTGCACTGGTTTATATTAAGAGGCAATAAATAATTCTTCTAAGGAAAGAAACTTTTTTATTCTGCGTTGTTATTTATTGATGCAGAATGGTATTTTTTCAGTGATAATTTCAAAATTCAGTAACAGAAAACAAGTAGCTTTTCCCTCATTTTCTGTGTGTATCAAAAGATCGAGGGAATTAAAGTGAAACTTGAACCTGATGACCCTTCCTGAGTTCAGTAAACACTGAACATTAAAACTGCTCCAAATGAACATGTGCCTGTGTATGTTTACTGATTGCACTGAAAAGATAAATAGCTTTCACTTAGAAATATACTTCACATTAAACAGATGTGCGAGAAGGAAGTGTTATCTAGAAAGTCCCACTCTCACGGTAGTAGAAAAGGTTTTAAGTTTAAAATTCAGTTTCACAGGGTTTTTTCTGTTTGTTTTAAAGAAAACGATTGGCAAATTTGCACTGGCAAACCAGAAAATAAACCAGAATACTTCTTGTGTTAATGCTGTTATCTTCCTTTTAAGGAAAACTTTTGATATGGACTTGAAAAATGTAGTTGTTAATGAAGAGATGGGATTACAAGAGCTGTGGCATTAAGCTGGACTAATGAGCCAAACCCAGTAACAGCATATTTCTGTCTTTCTGCCTCATGGTTTTATCTTATTACATGCATTTCCTATACATCCAGTGCCTGTTGTTGTACTTGTCTACCTTTCAGGTGGAAATTATTTTTGGGGGCAGGTCGGCAGTACCAGCAGAGGTACGGTGAGACCGTGTGTGTGTCCCCTGTTCCTGCTCAGACACTCACTGTGGTGGGAATGCGGTTGCGTGGGCTGTAACTGTTAGCCAGAACGCTGGCTTCTGACGTAGGCGTGCGGAGTGTGCCGGAACCTGGGGTGCTAATCAAGTTTCAGATGTCTGTTTAGGTACTAACTGCTATTGTGACACTAATATTAGTAACAAATGTCTTTACAAAGCATCCCTCTGGACTAACAAGAGGTACTCTGAGCAGTCGGAGCTGTCTCGCGCTGTGGGGAGGCGGCTGCGTTCCTGGGTCTGCGCTAGCACCGGCTACACCTTCAGGAGACTCACGGGCAGAACCCCTGAAATACAATTTTAAGCAATTTTTAAGTGAACTAACACAGGGGAATATCTTTGCCAAAAGTGATGTACTGCCAAAATATTATTCCTTGTGTTGATCAGTATTGCTGATTTATGAACAAGTGCTGAGATTTACATTCCAAATTTCTGATTTATAGAACATGTGACTTACAGGACAAGTGACTGATTTATTATAGTGAGGCTGTATTACAGTTATGTCAGTGTTGCTATTATAAACTTCTGGTTTCAGAGATTTATAACTTGCCTATAAAAATTGCTCTAATTGAAACTGTTTTCTCTCAATTGCCCAGCCATATTTAAGGGCCCGAGAACGGCAGAAGAGTGACTTTAGTGTGGATCTGATTCTACACATGGGATTATCTTGAGTTTTAAAATGTTGAACATGCTTAACGCATGATACCCAGAAGATTTCATGCCTCTACTGCTGTTTTCTTTCCAGAGATGCAGCATTTACCCTAGACCAAAGTCCAGCAAGTGATTTTTATTCATGAGTGTCTTTATGAATTCTATGCAAATGCAGCCTTAATCAACCCTGAGAAGTGCTTAATTTGCACAAAAAGCCACACAATGATTGTCTTGAACTGCCAAACATCTGTTTCTGCATTAAGCTAATTTCAGCCTATTCTATCTCTGATCCAGAAGTTTCCTGAGTCAGCTCCGAGGTTGTGGCATCGAGCAGTCACTAGAGTGGGTTAGTCCTCTCAAGCCCTTTGCAGAAACGTGGACAGCAGACAGCAGTGAACATGGTCCTGCGTACAATTTTTAAGGGAGCATCTGACTTTAACATTTATGTCAGTGTGGTTGTAATTCTGGCAATTAATTGTCGTATTTGAAATGTAATCTGAGATACCAGTGACTACAGACTAGACTGTCTGGCCAAATGGATGAAAAAAGCTTGCAGTGCTGTTAGTAGAGACAAAACCCCCGAGCCTTTCCTTCTGCTCCTGTCTTATCCCCCACAGTAATTGTGAGAAAGTGGTAAAAGTCTTGCACAGGGCAAAGATGAGAATATATTAAACTGTCTCCTAGAAAATGTGTCCCTCCCTCTTTCATTTGTCTTAATGGCCTGGCAAGGGTTCAGGTGAGGCTAAGTCATTTGAGGAATGTAGAAGAAATTTAAATAGCTTGCATATAAAAGGGATTTAATAAAGTTTTTTGTTTGGTGGAAGTAGAGAATATCTTACTGAAAACATTGAGAAAGCCAGGGCTTTATCTTCTCTCTCTCTCTCTCTCTCTCTCTCTCTCTCTTTTTTTAATAGTATTCAGCTAGAGATCAGTTAGTAAGCAAGTTAAATTTCTCAGATTTTGAGGGGAGGCAGTTACTGACGTGAAGATCCAAACAAGACAAAGACATTAAACCAATTATTTCTGTTGTGAATTTGGCATGCCCACTTGCTGGAGGCAGTGAGGCCAAGAGATTGCTTCGGGTAACATTAATAAACCCAACAACACATTTGTGCTTGGCAGTGCCGGCAGAGAATAGGTGCCATGTTGCCATAGGAGGTTCAAAAGGATGACGTTTTTGGTGCTGAAATCCTTAACCCAGTACAATGGATTGAAGCACGTTGGGAATAGGTCAGTTCTCAAAAAAATGACCCAAAAGAATCTCAAATGCTAGAACTCATCAGAAAAACAAAACCAAAACACCCCAACAGCATATTCTGCTCCCCAACCCAAAGAAACCCAAAACCCAGAACATTATTAAGCTCTTTTGTAAAGAGCTATGGAGTATTTGCATTTTGAATACTTCATGTACCTCTGTTTCTTGCCATGTGAAAAAGATCAGAGTATAATGAAATTGATGTTGAAGTGTGCGGAAAGGCTTCCATACAAGGACTAATGATACAGACTGAGATGCTTCAGCCAGGGGAAAGGATGGAGACACACAACAGAGGTCTTGGAAGTCCTGCATTGCATAGAGAAGACCTCTTGGGAATGATGTTTGTTGTCTCTTTTCAGACAAGAAGTAGGACATGGCAGCTGAAGTTGAGGTGCCCCACTCAGGAGGAAGAAGAGAGTATGCTCTAACGGGGGAACTCTGCCACAAGAACATGATGAAAGTGATAAAAATCTATTCAGAGCTAACTAATAACTTGCTCAAAACCACTTTTTTCCTGCAATTCCCTGGAGGTTGGGAGACCTGTTTTAGAGAAACACCTTGTCCTCAGCCAATGTCAGATGCTGGTGTGTATCTGCAGTTTGCCACTGCTGAGGACAGGACAGAGGAACCTGTAGTGGGACTCAGCGCTCATGTGCTTCCATTGCAATCCTGGGTACGCTTTAATGGGATCAACACGTGCGCTAGCAAGGAAGTGAGGCGATTGAGTTGGCCAGAAGAAATGTTTGTTACTTTTTCATTATTTTGGTTGGTTGAGTAATTATTTTGCATGGTCTTACGTGTTTTTGTGGTTTTTTTTTTTTTTTTTTTTTTTTTTTTTTTTTTTTTTTTTTTTTTTTTTTTTTTACCCTTAATTGAGATAGACTTTTAGCATTAGAAGCTTGCTGCAGTGTCAAGGATTTTTTTGTTTGTTTTGTTTTTCAAAATGCAAATGATTTTGCTTTCTCAAAAAGCTTTTTCAGAAGTGACTGGCTATCCTTTCAAACCCCAAAATGGAAACTCTCTCATTGTGTGGGTGACTCAGGAACTCTTATTGAAATATTGCTGTTGGCACTTGACTTGGCTTTTCTTGTGTGTAGGAGTGAATGAGGTTGCTTTTGCATCTAAACACTCAGAAAAGCCATACTCATTTAGTTTTGGCATCCAGAGCACTTAAAGCAGTTAGGAAAAAAGGCAAAACTTTCAAATTGTTTTCCACTACAATTCTTTCAGTTTTGGGAGTATCAAAACTAAGTTGACTGTTCTGTGATGCTGCCATCATGTGAAAAAGCGTGCTTAGATTTCTTTACCTGTTTCTTCCATCTGTGCAGCACATATGGTTATAGTTAAGTAACTCACAGTGACTGGTAGTTAATTACTCGATACGTAATGAACTGTTTGTGTACCGAAACTCTAAAAAAGAAAGAAATTCATCCTATTTCTTAATAAGGTTATAAGAATCTGGCCAAGAGTGATTGCCAGGGCCTTGTGTGCGTCTGACAGAGGGGCTGATTCAGTAGTCAAGTTACCGTCGAGCCAAGGCACAATAGCAGATTCTTCCTTTAATCTCTATAAAACAAATGTTATTTCCTCAGAGTTCCTCATTCTGGGGGTGGGTGGGTTGGGTGAGGGTTGGTTGGTTGTTGCTATTTTCTGTTATCATGTCAGAACCTGAATATGTCTTATCTGGTCTTTTTTTAATGGGGTTTACTGTCACTTTCTAAAAGATACTTAATAACAGGTACTTTGTGCCAGAACTCATTTGATGGTATAGACATGTCACTCTGAAAAATGTATGCTATGATTTTAAGAGTCAATCAAGGAGGCTGGAATGATGATTGCAAGATGTAGTGAAATCAATGCAGAGAAACATTTTGTGTTTCATACTTCATTTAGACTGATCACAGTGTGCTTCATTGAATCCTGTTCTTTGCCATAGAATTGTATTTCACTGGAATTTTCCAACTAGGCAGACAAATCACTTGAAAATATGAGGATTTGGGAATGTTTCTTCATTTAATGATTTGCGTAGTAATCATTTGGAATGACTCTTCTGAGCTGTTGCTTTGCAATGTGGGTAAGGTTTTCAGAGTATCGTAGCCCGAGTAGAATGTAACTGTCGCTTTCTAAAGGCACTTTCTGAAAGATTGATTACTGTACTCAAAGCAATACCAGACATGAAATGAACCCCTGGATAAAGCTCACAAATTCAGAGTTTTCTCATCTTATTTTAGTCATGAAAAATACCGTTCTTTAACGTTTATAGAGGAGGTCACAAGAATGACAGATGCAATAAAGTCTATTAATGAAGAATCAAGTATGTAGCAACTCTTTGACACCTCTTTTATTTTTGATTTGATGTCCATCTTGTAATAAAATATTAGCTTGGGTTATGTCAACCAATTAAAACCAAGATTCTGACTGACTTTGAACCCATTTGTTAGTGACATCTTTTTTTTTCTTTTTTTAAATCAAAAGAAAGTCACATCTGTGAAAAGGTGAGTTAGAAGAATATTCTATAACCATTTAAAAGTTAATCATTATTCTAAATCCTTGACTTTCCACTTCACTTCATACAGGTTATAACCCCCCTTTTTCTGATTCCTTTTGTAGTTCTCACTGTCCCTGAACATGCATATAGCAGTGTTACTGAAAAAGGAGAGTACTACATTATTAGAAGTTCAAGTTAATTGTCAAAGGATACCTAATTTAAGTGGTCATTATTATTTTACTGTGTGCTTTGAGAGTTTTTTACTAACCAGGTAGGTGGAATAGTACTGGAAATCCAGGGTTTTTTCCTATCCAACTATTAATAAAAAACCTCACTTAAAGTACACAGTGTAATCCATTGTAAATGGATTGTAAATTGTAATTGGTTATTTGCAAATCTAGTATAAATGAAATTTAGGTTTTGGTTTATAATGCTCTGATGATGTTTATTCCACTAATCATACTATTCTACTAATCTGAGTGATTTTAGATTTGATAATAAATCATTAATCCCATAGCAGACCGTGTTTGATAAGGCATCCCTGCCAGTAGTATATTAAGGGGATTATATTCCTTAACCACAAATCATTGGAGTCACAAGATGAACTGTCTTTAGAAGAAGCAATGAGGTTGAGTTTCTCAGTTGATGGTAGTGCAAATACCCAGGGGAAAAAAAACACAGGGAAACTATAGAATAGTCATTATTTTCTTTAATTCTATAGCTGTCCATCCAGGACAAAACTGCCCCCGTTCTCTTTGTTGGAAATAAGTAAGAGTTTTAAATTCTTGTCTTACAGGTTTTGCAGCTGTTTTGTAATCCACAGTCCATAGTTAGACCTGTATTTTATTAAAACAGAGAAGACACAAAATATATTATGTCCCTACAAAATATAAGAAGTTGATACAAGAAATCTAAGTCTTGAAAACTTGGACATTACCAATACAGTTTTTGGTGTGCGCATACATTACATATATAGGTTTGTATGGTATAGTATGTAACGTGAACAAATTTTTCTTGTAAGAACCCTTCTTTGTAAGTAAATTTGGTGCAGTTTTGTAACATTTGAGACTAGTTGTCATGGAAACACAAAACTCAGTGATATTTTTCAATAGTGCTGATTGGTTAGAAAAAATATTTTGACACCATGTTATTTTCATCTTGAAAACTTGGTTAAAAAACATCTTAACATTGTTGTGTAAAGTCAAGAGCATAACACGGGAGAGGCAGTCATTTAACGCAGCTGTCATGATAATATATTACCTTTTTACTACAATTTTTAAAATGAATTATTGTTGCTATGGCATCAGATAACAGGAAAACCCACCATGACTGCTGGAGTATTTTCAGCAAAACAGCATAGCTTGCTTATTTTGATTGAAGAACTGTTTTACATATGCCCCACTTTTTATATCTAGCAGTTCAGGTTCTTTTCATCTTTATGTGCCATTTTAGAATAGAGCTACTGGAAAAGGGACTCTTTCAATTTACTTTTTTATCCAGCAATTTCTAAGGTGATCCTTCACATTATTTTACTACAGTTGCTTAGTAGAGACCTGGTAAGTATGTTAAAATGACTGAACTTCAACTCTTTCTGGTCAAAATGCAATGAGGCCATGCAATGTGTGTGGCTTGCTGTGCCTGTGTACTTACCGAAGGTCCCTGCAGCTCTTTCCCAGTTTTGTCCCTCAGCATTTTATAGTTGATGTAAATGACTGGAATTCCACTGACCTAATAAAATCATTTTGAATTAAAGTAGGTAGAAATTGTGCTGATATTCATGCAGCTTGAAATTTGACTGACAGTGAAGCCCAGATGCTTATTCTATGCCTTTTTTTTTTTTTTTTTTTTTTTTTAATGCAGTAAAATATTTGGAAATTAGTAAGAGCATGGTTAGAGCTCACTGATGTCTCTAGAGAAGTGAGCTAGAACAATTCCCAGTTTAACCCTGCAGGCTTTACTCACCAAGCTAAAAGCAGTAATACAGAAGTTAGCCATCAGATTAGTTTTATTTGCCTTTGAGATTTTGATGTAATCATCTGGTAACGTGGCATTTTATACGGTAAATTAGTTAGATACTGCCATTCTCCAGGTGGAAGGGCTGCAGCACAGAAGGACGAGTTTGCAGGTGATGGTTGTGGGGCAGAGCTTCGGCCAGGAGGTAAGGTGTCCGGCCTCCCGTGCTGTTGCCTTACCTGCAGGATCGGAAGGGCTGGCGCGAAGGGCACTGAGACTGTACGAGGATGGCAGCCCTACGTCCAGGCCTCTAAAGCCTTGTCCTTCTCAGGAGAAAAGTCTCATTGCACTGGAAGGGAAGCCCACCCCCAAGCTGTAGTGAAATCACTTTTTGTATCTGAAAGATGCCCTTTTGTGGTCTGTTTTACAATAGTCACATTAAAAATGTTTTCAGACCTTCTCTGGGTTTTTTGAGAGATGTAGTACAGGGCAGGTTCTATTTTTCCTAATCACATGTAGTTCAAGGAGATAGGTCTTTAGATGAAAAGACCTTTACTCAAAGCTTGGTTTAGGGTATTGCCTGTGAGAAAAGAGAAGATAACATATTTGATACAATTTTGTATTTTCACAATATCCTCATTAGCCATAAGAAATACTTCATCCTTTCATTTAAGAATTTCCCATGTAGAGGAAGAAAGAGCAGTGTTCAGGGTGTGTTTCATTATTTGTAAAAACTAAAATGCTTGACCTCTTGTGACTGTACAAGCACAGCTGGAGTTGGCCAAAGTTGCCTAATATGATGTGGAAACGATGTTATTAACTCTCCAATCTAGATTCTTTGCTTGCACTTCACCCGTGACATACTATTAATGTACTGTCTTGTAATGTAAAATACTGCCAAGTTTGGAAACTGTGTTCCTTCAGATGAGTTCTTTTGAGGTTTTCTTCTGATCTTTGTGTGATTTCTGTCATGCTCTGATATATGATTATATGACTAACACCTTTGAAACTTTAAGCATTAGGCTTACTGTTAAATTTGCACAATGAAAAAGCAAAAGTAGTGCAGAAGATTAAATAAAAGCTCAAAGTAGATCTGAATCCAGCCTAATTTTTTTTTTTTTTTTTATTATTATTATTATATCCCATTCCTATGAGCCAGAATGTAAGAGCAAGTTGGGCTAGAAATAATGTATCAGGAAAGTTATCTAGAAAAGAATAAAATGACATTGTTTGATCATTTTGCTCAGCAAACTTTCTTTAGCAGCACTTTAGATCACCTGGATTTCAATTCATCCCTCATATAAGCAGCTGAAAACAGATTTCATTTTAAGGGTTGTGTACCAGCTTACGTCAAGACTGCGGCTTGTCTCATGAGTAAACTTTAAGCATTATGAAGGATTGTATATAGTAGGTTGCAATGTCTGCTAGAGACGAAAGACTTCAGCACTGGTGACTTTTTCCCAGTGAAATTGTTGTAATGAATATATGTATGGAAAATACGGTAAGAAAGACTAAAGTATTCACGATACACAGGATAAACTCTAGGTAGTGGCAGCCAGATAGATTTGCAGCTCACGCTTCAGCAGCAAGTACTTTTGTCTCATCTCTGACCTCCCAGGTCGTCCCTTTTACGTATTTTGTTTTTCATATATAGAATGTTTGATAGGACAAGAAAGAAATATTTCTTTTACCAACATACTACAGGATGGTAAAAAGAAATTTCATGAAAAATTCAGTATTTACTAATCTTTGAAAGGGGACAGACTACTAACAAAAACAACGTACCTTTTTATGACTTTAATAATAAAGAATATTTGGAGGCATAAGTGGTATTTTTTTAAATTTTATTTTACAGTATAAAATTAGGAAAAAAAAAATCCAGGGCTTTTGTGAAACAATTAACTAAAAAATTCCTTAGGACATTTTTGTCCTGGCTATTGCGATTATAGTAGTAATACTTACTTTCAAATTTTTAGCAGTTTTATGTAGAACTGTTACAGCAGTTAATCACCTTTTACATATAAAATGTGTTAGAGGAATAAAGTATACTACAGTAGCACGAATAGCTGTGTCTCCAAATTTAGGTCATTAAAGAAAAAATCCAAATCGTGCAATAAAGGTTGAATGAGTACTAAGGAAATAGTTTACTTCCAGTGAGACTTACAAGGCTTGACAACGTGTTTGATGAGTCAGTAAATGGTTGGAAGTTACGAAGGTAACGTGCGTATGGAAGAAGTGTGCAAGCAAGCGTGAGAGAGGGAGGACCAGTTAAGTGTGTCTCCTACATTGAGAGCACTGCTACGCATGGAGTAGTACTCTTGGGAAACAAGCAATGCAGAAAGCGGGGGAAACATGGGATTTCTTGAAGAAGCATAAGATACATCTAAATTGTAGTGTGTGGCCTTCAGTACTAAACCGTCTGGAGAGAACATCTCTCTTACAGGATCTATAGTTTGACTATACCTTTTTGGCACCTTTTTATTGTTTCCTCCTCATCTTTACTGTGGGGTTTGTTTTTTTTTGGGGGGGGTGGTTTGTTTGTTTTTTCTTTCTCTTGCAACTTGTAATCTGCTCTGAATTACAGAGAATTCTCTGGAAACAGGAAATTCTCAGCAGTACCAAGGAGATTGCTCCTAAAAACCATCATTGTGAGAAAAGTAAATGATATAGTTTACAGGAAACGGACTTTGAATTAAATTTTCTTTAGCATTTTTAGAAGATGTGAAAAATGAAATTAAATTACTGTTGTCACATGTTAAAGTTTAAAAATCTTGTTAAAAATGTGCACAGTCCTAAAATTAATTTTGGTATAGTTCAGTGTATAAGAGGGAAGCACTGTGAAGTGACATGCTGCATAGAAATAGCAGGTGCAGACTTATATTTCTGTAACTATGACTAAATTCCAGTTTTGCTGTTCACAGAGAGCAGCTCACCACATTAAAAACAGAAAAATGAAAATGCTTTTAGAAAACATTATCGAATGAATTAAAATTCTAACAAAGGGAACCATTTCTTGTATAAATGTATTTTCTTCTTGAAATACTGTAGTGTCTCAGTTACTTACCATCTTGAATCTCAGATTTAGGCCAACATTATCTGGTAGAACCCATGTTTCATAGCTGGGACTGAACTTTTACTTTATCCTTTTACTTCAGTGGAGTGGCGACTTTCATCTCTACAGTTCTAACCTGGTTTGGGAGGGTTTATTTTGTCTTGCAACCTACTGCAAAGACTTGGATATTGAGAATTAGAAGTGCAGAAAATTTATTGAACTTAGCTGGAGTTCAGAATGTACCTGTTTTTCAACAGGTACATTTTCAACCTGTTTTTTTTAAATTCAGTATGTCACTGGGGGTAAAATTCAGCCCCCATTAGAGGACTGAAAGATGGCCTCTAAACCACTTAAGTTTAGATTCTAGATTAAAAATAATCTAGTGCTGACATGTAAATTTGATGGTGATTTTTTGCACCTTTGATAATCAGAATATCCTTAGGTGGGATCCCCAGCTAGCGGCTGATGGGGAGTCCTTGGCCGTAGGTGTCATCTCTAGATACATGCTAGGCTTCGTGAATGTCCACATTACAAATAATCATCATGGACCTTTCCCGCGTAGGTCTCAAACTGTTCAGCCTGTGTCACCAAAGTTTCATATTGCCAAAGAAAGTGGTTGCGTGGGATTCGCATACTGATTAGTCAATGCGTGCGAAGAACAGAATTAATGCAGAAGAATTGCCTTATTTTAATGGTTAGGCTTGGACTCGGCAGATTTGAGTACAGTTGGAATCTTTGAGTACAGAACATGGCACCTGTCTTTAGGCAGGTTGTTTTGGGTGTTTTTAGCACGTAATGCTGAGAACTTGAAGCCCAGTTTATCAGCTTGGGTATAGTGATGCACTACTTCCTTTACTGGTTTTGTGACTGGAGCTGATGTGTTTTTCTCTCTCAAGACGAGTACACACTTTGTGTGCTTTATTTCAAAACCTGTGAGTTGGGGAATATTAGAATATTTGAAGTCTTAGAAGTACCATAATTTAATCTGGATGCCACATCAAACATGATCTCAGACTGAGTATTGACTAATATGCTGTAAGGTCTCTATCACATAGGAAAAAATTGATTACCACTTGATAATCTTGATTAGCATGAACAATCAACGGTATGGGCTTTTCTTTCTCAAGTTAAAGTCTTATTTAGGTATGGATAAAAAAGAATACTGGCCACAGGGGTAAATGAGTTATTTGGGTGATAAAAATGGACAAATATCACCATTGGGTATATTAGCTGTACTGAAAAGTCTACTGTCGTTTCGTGTAGTTGCTCTTTCGTTAATGAGATGCTAAGTAAGAAAAAGATGTACATAAAAAAGACATACCTTTCATAAAGCTTTTTAACATTTTTACGTTATTTCATATCTGCATAAAAATATATTTGGTATTTCAGAAGCAGTGACCTAAAATGAAAGACGCAGAGTGTTGTTGGCCTGCTGCTTTGGCCTCCAGATTGACTGTTATGTCCCTGGGGCTCAGCAAAGGGAGCCTGTGACATTGTGAAATTATATGTCCAGGGAGAAAAAAAAGTGACTTGGAGGTTTTAGATTTTTTGTGGCTAGTTTTATTATATCTATCCATTTTTCTCCTGGAATTATTTTAGTTTTTTTCTTTCTATAGGTTATGCTCGTAAGAAAATTTTCCTTTCATTTGAAAACACTGAAGCAAGAACAACCAGTACTCCAGTGATCAGAGCACTCACTTGGGTGTGTGGGGTCATCAACTTTAAGTCCTCAATAGAAATCAAGCACCGTAGCAACTCCCACCATTATTTCATCTCCATTACAGAGGAGTCTTCTGATTTCTAGTGTATTTATATTCCTGCATATTTTATGCCACTATATCCAAACAAAAAAATATTGGAAAATACTGCATCTGGAAGTATTTATGATTGTGGATATTTAAACACTGATATATTTAGAGCATTAGTGAAAAGTTCTCAAGTTTAATCTACATGGGAAGGTAATTACATGGATCACTGATTAGGGAATCTTCGTCAAAGTTGAAAATTGTCCTGAAAAAAGTGGTTTGATCACCAAGCCTTTGCAGTCAACACAATGCCCTTATACACAGTCTTCTAACATTGAAAGCTCACTCCTGAGCAAACTGTAGCCCAGATATAAGCAGATTGAAATCTCAGCTGTTTTGTCCAAGATGATTAGACTTACCAAAATCAGTCACCCAGGGATATTTTAGAGTAGTACTGTGGTGAAACTTTGGGAAAGGTTCTTCTGCTGAAGAAGATTTGTGAGCTGATGATAGCTAGAAAATTATGTTCTTGGTAGCAGGAACATGAAATGCCAGTTTCCACAAGCAATTACAAGACTGTGGGCTGACACCAGCAGAATTACTGCTCCTTCACCTCTGCTGCAGTCCTGGAAGGCATGGTGGGTAGCTGGTGTCATTGAGGGAGAGACAGTGTCTTCAAAACTTGAAGCTACTTCTGGAAGGGCTGGCAGTTGTCTTTGTGATGGTATTCTCTATCTCTGCCTCTTTCATTCCCCAAGTGAAGAGGCAAGGAGACTTTCCAGAACTCCCTTCTGTGGCTTTTTGAATTCACTCCATACCTTGCCATGGATGAATAACTCATATTTTTGGAACATAGTGATTCTATTTTACATTTTATCCTGTTGAGTGACTAGAAACAGACAGCATTATTCTCACCTCTGCCTGCCTCTAAAATTTCATTTTAAATTTTCAGTGATCTGCAGTATCAGTGATGAATCTTCTTGACTCCACAAACACCATAAAATACCATCATGACTCCCAGGATACTAGTACCTCAAACACAGAGATGATAAGAAGTGCTCTAGGAATGCCTTGCAGAGAAAGATGACAATTCTTTAAGCAACCCGCTACTCTGTGGAGCTGAGCATTACATGCTGCTGGGTTGCCGAGTCCCCTGGCGTTGTTAGGATCCACATCTAAGGCCCCACATCTCTGCTAAGATGCCTCTTTGCACAGGACTGAATTTACTGAGCAGCCCCCCTTGCTGACGCAGCTTTTCACCTCTTACACGAGAGAATGGAAGCAACCCTGGAACGGCTCATGAATAATGTATCTCTCTCATGCAGGAGTCGTACTCTGCGTTGGAGCTGTGCAGATGGCTGCCAGATCCCTCACTGGTAAAAAAGGAGATTCTGTATTGCTTTGCTTCCTGGAGACTAAAACAGAGCATAGCTGCAGTGGCAAGCAATCCTGAAATACTGTAAAATTCATTCTACTCTGATGCACTATATTTATTTCATCGCTCTACTAACAAGAGAAAGTTTATGGGAAAATTTCTGCTTGCATTAAGCCATTTCATTCTGGCAGATGAGAACAAAAGCTTTAATTACAATATCTAGTGGATCGTGATTCAAGCCCTAGCAATCTTCAACCAAAAACTCTATTCTGATTCCCAGACACAAAGGTACGTCTTTCCTAGAAAAATTGGTTGTGGTGGTGCAACTGATACAAGCAGCTTTGTTGTGCTGATGGCAGCTTACAGATTGCACAGAAAGCCTCAAAATACAACGAGGTATATGCAATTAAATGGAATGTAAAATCCAAATTGATTTGTGCCTCCTTTCCTTATCACAACAGTCCATCAGAACATAGTAAATGCATTGGAATAATGGAAAATCCACTTGCTCTTTTCTGTGTCATCTCTTTCAGATAATGCCTGTGAAATACCTGAGGAATGCTTTTACAGTACAGTTGTTTGGTTGGCTTTATGCAAGCTATTTGCAGAGCTCTTTTCAGATATCCACCTACTAAGGGGAACCTTTCTGGAAGTGAAGCTAAAAGGAATAACGTTAAAAATTTTTAATCTAAGAGTTTTGAATGTTCTACATCTTAACTCTGTACAAAACAGGTGTTTTTTAATTCTTCTTATCTTCCCCCCCCCCTCCTTTTTCACCCCTAAAATGTTTTCAGCTCTCAAAGAGCAGTGATGTCCAGAGGCAGGTTGATGGATCACATGTCTGAATTTTGATGTATAAGCATTACGTAATGCTATTTTCCCTTATTTTGAGATGTAAAAGGAGTGTGGTTTTCATATTGTTTTAGGTTACAGTAGTCATTCATCTACCATTGTTTGTTTATAAGGGCCAAAGAGGTCAGTTATGCACAAATGACTATTGCTGCACCATAATCTCTACCCCTAGCATGACTAGTGTTCTTATCTGGATCAAATCACAAATATGTCTTATACAATTGGGCCTTTTTGTTCAACTATGGTTAATTCACATAACCTAGTGGAACATTATTAGTTTTAGTAAAAGCGTCTTCAGAAATAGAGTGCCAGTGCTGACAAACAGATTAGCATGCTACGCTGTTTTATGCAGGTTACTGGCACCTTCACAGAAGTCGGGAATCCCGTTTAGTGAATCAGTTCTGTTAGAATTTCAAAATTGTTGGTGATTGTGTAAAACTTCATATGCTACTTCTTATTAGGAAGGTGGTATACTGAGGACCTGCAGACACAGTCTGATCTGCAGGATGCTGTGTGTGCTTCTCTGTACCTGGCCCATATCACCTGAAGGCAATATAAACGATGAATAATCCTTGTTACCTCTTGGTTTTGTTCCGCCACCTTCATCTCATAACACTTTCTGCTCTCAGTCTTCCATCCTTCCCTATTATTTTCACTTCTCTCTTTTATCCATTTCACTCTTCGTTTTTCTACTTCCCTACTTCCATTTTTCTTTAACCTATGTCTGCTTCTGTAATGAAGCTGAAGAAAATCCACAGAAATGTGAGTCTGCCTTCGCACCTCAAAAATTTCCATTGCCTTCGCACCTCAAAAATTTCCATTGTCTTCTGCATCTTTTCCCCCTCGTTTTTTTGTCTAGTCTAGTTTAAAGTGGAAGATGTAACAAACCAGGAATTCCTAACCATTCTGCTGTGGTCTAACCGACATAATTATTAATAATGGTAAGTTTTCTACTTTGTGAACTTGTATTATGGTTTATGGAAGTGGATAAATTGTCACAGAGAAGCTAACCACACTTTAATATAGTGGAATTTATTTCAGATGCTTATATTGAAGCACATCAGATCTGATTCATAGATGCTGAGGGGACCCAGGAATCCAAAGAAATGAACAAGTACATGGATGCTTTATGGTCAAGTTGCTAGAAACTCAAGGAATCAAAAAATAGTGAATTTTAAGACAAAACAAATAACAAGTTGTGGCCAGTAGTTAATTATGCTGTCTGCCAGTGATGATACCAGATAGGCATTCTCGGTCTGGTGAACAATGAAAGACGGTGGCTCTTAGGAAGAAGTGAAAGGCAATCTACTTCAGAGGATCATTCAAACACTCGTGAGTCAATAGAATTGAAATTTGCCCCCTTCCCCTCAGCGCTGAGAAGAATGTCTTCTGTGCTGAATATAGATTACCATTTCTTGCCAGCTTTGGATTTATAAGTACGTGAGACAGAGACAAGTCTTGCTGGCTCCATGATCATTTACTGAATTACTCTCTGGCTATAGCAGTTGTGATTCAAATCCAGTCCCCGCCTGCTCTCTCCTGCCCATACTAGCCTTCCTCTCTCTCCATGGTGTGTCTGCTGTCCTATCAGTATCCGATAATATGGATAGCTTCTGCCTCAAAATAAGCTGACTGCTGTATTTTCTTTTCCCTTTATTACTGCCACACTCGTCATTGCTTGTTTAAAATTTGCTCAGGAGTTGTGCTGACTAAATGTTGGGGAAGGTGTGCTGAGTAGTGACTGATACTCCCAGGAGACCAGCTCTTCATTCCTGATGGGATGAGTTTTTGAGGATGGATTTAGATCAAGTCCATCTGTTTATGACAGACTGTCCATCATGTTGCAGCATCTGCTATGAAAAAAATGTAGTTGATTGTCTTAAACCAAATGAAAGTAAGAAAACTCTCAACACTCAAAAACTTATTTGATAGGAGAGATGTCAGAAGTAATTATACTGAGTGAAAGTTAAAAAACCACAACGAAACAAATAAACTTGTAGAGCTAATGTAGCTATTAGAATGAATGTGTTTACGCCCAGATGAACAGCTGTCCAAAAAAATCAGTTAGATTTATGAACAGCACATGAGTTTAGTGACAGCTGGTAATTCTGTTAAGCATAGCAAACCTACAGGCAAAAGATATCTCAACAACACTGTTTTTAAGGAAAGGTTAAACAAAGCCCATTTTTATACAAAAGGTGCATGTCCACAGGTGTGTGTGCATAGCTGTGTATGAGGTGAGAGCGTGTCTCAGTGAAAGCACATTTTGCAGATGTACTCTCAAAGTAACTAAAGTGTTTTCAGAGCACAGGGAAGACTGAGGTAGGTAAGACATGACACGGAAGACTTCTCCTAATGAATGAACAAAACATAGACGAGGAGTAGGATGGTCTGCAGTAGTTGTTCGCCTCCGGCATGCTCAAGGCATATTTAAGACACTTAAGGCCACATCAGCTTAGGAAATAACATTACTTTGTTCTATGTTCTTATGAACTAACTTGGCTTCTTGCAAAACTTCCATAGCTTTTGATCTTCTTTTTTTCTTTTCCTCGTGTTCTTCTGCCAAAGTAGAAAAAGGGACAGAATTGAAATGCATAAATGCATGGCTTTTATGTGAACTGCATCTCTAACGACTTCCCTTTGTACTTGTATAAATTTAAGCTACTCTGACCAAGTTGTTCCTATTACATCTAGCCCTCTGAGCCTGTATAATGCCTGGAGTGAGTTCAAGAGGACTAACTTTCCAAATGTAAATGCAGTGTGAGGTTAACACTTGCAGTGGAATAATTTAAAGAGTCCCTGAAGTTGCTATCGCACAGTCTGTGCCATTGACTCCGTGCTGGTTGGTTTCCTGGAAGACGTGCTACAGAAGGAAGATAACATCTACATGGCTGCGTCCTGAAATTGGGGAGAGGGAAATTGTGCTTCAGGTCTACCAGAAAATGCAATAAAAATACAGATGAATGTAACCATCCTCTAAAGGAAAATGAAGAGGTGGTTTGACTACTGATATAAATGAACTGACCAAATGAAGACTTTCTGTTAGACTTTCTTACAGATATTTAAATTAGAAGTGGTGTCAGTACAGCGCACAGGATCGTTGGAATCATTCCATCGGGAACCATTGTGTTTAGCAGAGCTGCTAGGTATTGAAAGATAACAGTAGGCACTGCATTTAATCACAAGTCTGTCTGCTTTGCCAGTCTATTTTTTTTTTTTTTTTAAAAAAAAAAGCCAAACTTGTTTGTTTCTGGGGTGTTTGTTTGAGAATATTTGAAAAGTAGTTAAAGCTGGATCAGTGACCTGGCTTGATGTTAAAATTACAGATATTTTTTCACCTAAATTTGAGTATGTTACTGCAAATAATTTTTGGTTTAGCTGATGCTGACAATTTTAGGAAAAATACAAGAGAGAATTCCATACTGTTACTGTTTTGTTACCTCATTGGAGGTAACATCATGGCAACAAAACACGCTTGTGTTTTCTCAGTGACTTTCCGTCATTCCTTCTTACAGACTTCAATGATTAGCTTTTTCATGACAATGGGGTGAATAAATTAATATATCTGTCTTTAAAATAGGGAAGTGATAGTCTGAGAAGGTGAAAACTTACAGTATTTCAACTTCTACAGTCCTTTTACTTAAAATCCATCTGAAGGGAAAGACTTCATTTTCTTCTTCCAGTAAGTGTATGGATCTTGGATTATGTGTTTTTGTGGAATAAAAGATGGTGAATCAAAAGGCCTAAGCATACATAAGGCCTCTTTCTCACTTAGTGTCAAGGTACTGGTGTTTGACGTTTCTTGGCTGCTGTGGCATAACTGTGATTCATCTCAACATATTAACATAACAGAACATGACTGATGTAACAGCATATGACATATCAAAACAACACTATCGGAGGCCAAGAAATTGCATTTTTAATACTGCTGCAAAGAGGCTATTAATTTTTTGTGAGTTTGTTTTCATTCTCAGACTTGCTAGATTTTTGTCGTTTTGATCTGAATCCAAGTGTGAACTTCTGAGATGTTATAAGCAGTGTCTTTATTTTAAAAGCCAGAAAGTCCAGAGACAAGGCCCTGAAACAAAATCAAGGTCAGAACATACAACATTTATAATGGACAAAACAGAAAGCAAAAACCACTATTTAAATTATGTTCTTTTCCAAAATGTTGGGTTTGCATCAGCATAGTTTAGAGGTTTGCTTAAGCAGAAACCTGAAATCGGAGCCTACTTTCAGGGCTTTTGCACATTATAAACTTAGGAAGCCATCATAACCGTCAAATGATAGGCTTGACCTACTAGCCTTTGCTTTTTACGGAGGTAGAATTTCACTGTATATAGCCTTTTATCACTTGGCTTCTAGATGCCATCCATGGTCGAACTGAAAATACTATCACCATCACATTGTTTTGGTTGTGCCAGAGTTTCTTAAGCTTTCCTAAGCTTTCCAGCAGTGTATCCAAGAATGACTGACTGCCCCTTGGAAAAGGGAGGTCTTGGGGGAAGGATTGCTGTTACTTAAAGGGCCAGCTTGGGTCCCTATGAGAACTCATCCACTCTAAACTCTCCTTGAGCTCTGACATTTGCATTGTTGATCTCTTTTGAAGTATGTTTTACATGGTTTCATATGGATTCTTTTTTCCTTGGTTTTATACAGTCACAGAATTTTTTCCTTATCCTAGATGTATTTAGAGCAGTTAGTGTCAGACGGTATGTACACTGCCACACTGGAGAGCCATGCAGATATATTCTTCTTTGGGAGAGGATCCAAACCTGGTAACTTACAGTTAATTTCAAGCTTGAGAAACTGAGCAGCAATGACCACTTCAGTAAAATATAGCCAGGCCTGTTAATCATGAGATCTGATGAGTGCGTTAAAACTACAGCCGTCTTTTCTTCAGGAGATCCTAATGTTGACCAAGAGGCCGAGAGGCCAAAGAGAGCAACAGTGATTTTTCTTCTAATGTTAGAGAAAAGAAGAGGTGAAAATGTCAAGAAACTTTTGGGATCTTTTATGTTCAAAGATGAAGGTGAACCAGTGTGGTTCTTTTTTTCTGGCCTGATTGTACTTTCTCTAGAAATACAAGTACTCCTTGGAGAATTTCTACAAATTTTCTTCAGCAATGTAATAGAAGACTGGAGGAGTTTAAGAAAACTTTTTATAAGGAAGAGTTTGAATATTTCGTTCTTCACCGTCACTGAAGAAATGTAGCTTTTGTTATTTTAATGTGATTTTTGCTATTGGTGGTTACTCCAGAAATAGAGCAAGTACTGTCCTGGAGATGAGGGGTTTTTTCTGTCTCTGAAATACTGTATCTTAGAATTTTAGCATATAAAATCACAATCAGTGAGTGCTGGTTTTTGTTTATTTATTTATAGCTACAATGAACATAATAAAACCAGAAGAACTGAAGGGCAATAGAGGAAAGAGCTGAAAAAATGAAATGCAAGCTGGAAAGGGAAGGAAACCATTAAAGACCAGAAAGATGATGTGGCTGGCGCTCCGCTCAACTAACTGACAGATACTGGTTACAGAATACATTGGAGCAGTTTAGATCTCACATATATTAAATTAACCTAAAACCAGCATAATGATGAACAAAATGATGAATCAAAACAGATTAATTAAGAACAGTCATTTTAAACCCTATGAAGCTCTTTAATCTCTTAAATATGGATTTCTAGTTAATGCCTTTATTTTGCTAGTAGGCACATCTACCAGATTTACAAATACTGATAACTAGTTGGGTCTAGGTGGATCCTTTCCCTGTTTGTATAAGGCTCTTATGTTTTGATTGTTCGCTTTTCAGACTATTGCTGGAATCAAAACAATCACAGTGTTACGAGATTTGCTTGGATTCCGAGTAACAAAGAAAACATTACTTATATTTCGGTATATTTTGACATTTTGAAGAACGTTCTCTGCAGCTGTCCTCTGCCAAATACCTGATATATCATTTATAGCAAATATCATTTTTTTGGGGGGGAGCAGAAATACACATTTTTAGGTGAATCGTTTGTCATTTCTGCTTAATCTTTCTTAGGTTTATTACTTTTTGAATGACAAGATTAACATATGTGATAAGGCTCACTGAAATTTTCTGGCCGTCAAGTTCAGTCTTACGTATTGCAAACACCTTCAGCATGTAATTTCTTCCATAAACTCAAAAATCTTTCTTCTAGATCATTATGTTTTTTTCTTCCACTCTCCATCTTGGAAGGCTGTTCTGGAAAATAAATTCACTACCTTTTTGGTTGGGGGTCTTGCTTCAATCTCTAGCATATCCCTATACATATGTCATGATACTTGTTACTCTTCTACTAGAAATTGCTTGAAGATACATTTATTTATATGAACCTACTTTTGCCAGTCAGTCATCGGTAACAAGTTACATGATGTGAATATCAGCATTCAGATACCAGTATTCATAAAAGACAAATAATAGAGGCTCACTGAGAATTAATTCTAGTCTTATGTCTGTAATGCATCTTAGTTAAAACTGAAATAGCTGAACTATCGAGGTACCTGCTTGAGACCCCAAGTGCACGTACTTCTCTCTTACCCATTATCATCCATTCAGCAGCAGCTTCTTCATCTTAAGTAGAAGGTGTTGATAACCCATCACGCTTCTATTACATATGGTTAAAAAGTGAACCTCTGTTTCAAAACACGAAGAAGAAATAACTGTCTTTGGAGTGCTAATCAGCTGCAGCTAATAGATCCTTTTCTTATGGGAAGGTGACAGTCGCATTAGTTCGTGCAGAAATAGAAAAAAAGTTGGGAAGAGAGTATGAGAGTTTATCTTCTCCTCCTTCTCATTCTCCTTCTTCTCACATTAGCATCTTGTTATTGTCAGATACTTCAGAGTTCCCTCCTGCTTAGATTAAGACTTGTATCAAAAGATATGCAACCTCCTGAATTCATAATAGTACCATATACTTGCTTATGTATATATAAAAATAGTATTATATGTATGAGAGATTTTATTATATGTGAGATATTAATATTTTATCTTTAAGATAACACTTTCAAGCACAAATCACACAATGTGAATGGAATATTTTTCATTTTGTTCAAATACTAGTTATGGGTTAGTGTAATGAAGACAGTCCATTTTTTGTTGGATGTGCTAAATTTCTAAATTAAGCAGAATATATACCTTGTGTAGGGCATAGCGTCTTCGGTATATGTTCTTTATAAATTAGGGTCATGTTGAATTTTTGCACATAGTTTTACTTCACAGGTTTGGGTTTTGGTTTTTTTGGTTTTGTTTGTGGGTGGTTTTTTTGTTTGTTTGTTTTTTTGTGTTTTTTTTCCAGATTTTGAAAGAATGGTATAGGATAGTACAAGACCTAAAGTAGATGGAAATCTACTAAATACTATTTATTGTGTTTTCACAGCTAATGAGTTTGCCCGGGAAAGATGTGCAAGTAGTCTCTGATATTATCAAAGTGTACTTGTGCCTGCTCAGTTCCATACACTATCCTCATCTACCTGAAAACTGTGAAGCGGAACAGAAATCTGAAAACCACCAATGGTACACACTCATATTCAGAGGAGATTTTTATTTTTCTTCCATCATACTACATGTTGTGGGCCAAGAGCATTTTGCAATGCCTGTAGTATGAAGCACATTACTTGTCCATAGCTTCTGTTTTATCTCCAGCGTAACTATTAGGAAGGATGCATGTATCTTGCACTGGTTTCCATAAAATTTTAAATACTTCAGTGTGTAAATACTTGCTTTTTAATGATTAGTAAAACTGTGACAAACCCTTCTTATCAGAGATACCAGCGTATGCTCGTCTTTTATACATGGTCCTGAAGAGGGAAGGGTACAAATGGTAGAGGAAGGATTTATTTAAATAGGAACTAAGTTACGTGACCTATTACAGGTATCTATTTCAATAGTAGAAATTAATGCTGTATAAGTCATAAAACATTTCCACTATTACTTCCATATTGGGCTATTAATTGTTTCTTCCAGGCATATCTCTGAAGCACTGACTTGATTCTTAAGAAAACAGAATTTGCATTTCATTTGTAGATTTTTTTTTTTAAAGCTTGATTTCTATGTTTTTCTGTCGTTGCCAGAGAATCATTAGCAACTACTGCAAGATTTATATACTTGGAAATGTCTACAGAAGATCATAGTCTTTAACTGCTGAGGATGATGCAGGGAAAAGAGAATGCGTGTTTAGACAAGATGAATTATGTTTGTCTTTCCACTTAGTTTTGAAATATTTATGTGTATTCTTGTAACATAACATTAGAGAATTTGCATGTTATCCACATGTCACATCATATTATAGATGATTTGACCTTAAACTATATTAAAACTAAAGTGTGAATGGCAGTAGCAGCACTTTACTTATAATACTTGTACTCACAAATACAATTAACTTTTAGCTTTTTTTTTTTTTCCAAAAAAAAAATTATTTTTTTTTTTTTTTTTTTTTTTTTTTTTTTTTTTTTTTTTTCCCCCTGGAAGATTTTGTTTCCTAATTGCATTCCTGTGATCACCTTTGTACTTTACCGTATTTCGCTGCAATATACAGATATAAAGTATAAATACATTTCTGCGCCAGATCAGCTGAGGAATCAGCCTAATCTAGTATTCCATTTGTTAGTAACCAGTTCCAGCGATTTTAAAGAAAACTGCAAGAAATTCTTAAGTGCATAATAATGGTACCCATTATCCAGAAGGTAATTTTTTTCCTCAAATATGTTGCTGATTGATGACATCCAGTATAATCATATACTTCATTTACAAACATCTTACTGGGGGAAAAAACATTCTTGGATAGTGCTAGATATGGTTTTGGTTATTGTGCTACATTGTGTTTTCTCGTCTGGCTGGGTTCTAGTAGTGAAAACAACTCCAGTGCTTAATTTGATACAGTATAAAACAAGGACCTCTACTTATATTTAAACTACATTCCTTTTTAGTTTTGTTCTGTCTTTATTACATATGAGAGACTAAATAAAATGCCTCAGCAATTATTTAAGAAAGATAATTCAGATGCTGGGAGTAATTAAATTAGGGTTATTAGAGTGTGTGGTAAATAGAAATACAGAAGAGAGTCATGTTGAAAATCCAAGACTCCATATAATTTGAGTAATCTTGGAATAATCTATGGTTTATTTAATTTAAATGTTCCCGAGATGGGTGCTGAAGGAACACAGCCTATACGTCTGTGGAATAAAGGCCACCACAAGCACTGAGTGGCAACTGCTTTTGATTCCCAGTTCTTCTAGGAGCTCCAGTTACTTTTCATGCTGCCCACATGAGAGGGGAGCAGTCCCAGAAGGGCTAGGAGAAGGCACCAAGCAAGCCTGGACTGTGTCCAAAGCTGGAATTTTCACAATGGAATACAATAGAGAAAATGACAGCAGTAAAAGTCCTCTTCATCACCTAAATTATGGCTTTACTGCTGCACTGGATGCTAGACAGGCTGAGCCCCCTGTTTAGTGATTCCTGATAATGGGAAACGGGATAAAAATGTCACTGTTTGTTCCCTCTGTTTTTTCTAGACTGAGACATTTATAAAAAAAAAAAAAAAAAAAAAGCAGCGCTCAATTGTTTCTCATTTGTCCCACCTGTATTTATTCATTAATCAGAGTTACTGCTGATTGTGCTACCAGCACAGCTACTCATTCCCCACCTTGCTGGGGGCCTCACACAGCTCTCAAGTAGCAACACTCATTTATCTCAAAGTGGTATAACTGATATTTAAAGGTCAATATTGGCTCAAATCATCTGTGGGTTTGAGTGCTTAGAAACAACTGCAGCAATGTACATACACACAGAGTGAAAATCCCTGGTCAGCTGCTCTGAGTCTAAATGATTGCAGTTATCAAAAGTGAAGACATGTCTTTTGGGAGCTGGTATTTCCTTTTTTCTATAGGCAGAAAGCATCACCATATGAGAAACATTGGTGATCTGGTATTTCTTTGTGAAACGCTGCTGGTTTTTTTTTTTTTTTTTTTTTAATTTATCTTTAATTTTTTTTTTTTAGAAACTTTTTTAGATTAGATCAAGAAGTTCTAATATTTTTCTTATTAATATGAAGCACCTTAAGCCTCTGGGACAGAAAAAAAACAAAAGTGGTAAGGAAAATACATTCTTCAATTTTAAAAGAAAGTATTTGTTTGAGTTAAAATATATTTAATATAATAGGAGATTGTCAAGGGGCAGCATGATTGGAGTAAATAAACTTTATTATACATCATAAACTACAACAAAACTTTCAGCAGTAAATTCAGTGCAAGGTATATGGAAAGAGGGGGATTTCTCTGTCCTAGCCATCATGATACTTAAGGTATAGACTATGTTCCATTATTTCTGTATATGTGCCTGTATACTGTACGTTTGTGTACATAGAACACTGCGCATACATTTCAAGTCCTGTCATGCAAATTCCATTGCAAAAAGATGAGACTTAAGTAATATCTTCGTTACTTCTTTTTATTATAGTGAAATTATTTCTTTTTGCAGCTAGGAAGATAGGGTTTATAATGTAAATTTAAATTCCTAAACCAGTTCTCTCTACCAAAGAGCCAAGAGAGGAGGAAAAAAAGATAGATACATATGTTTGTGTGTTTTTTCCCCTCAGTGTATAGCTGTGCGTGGTCCAGTGAGTTTCTCTACGTAAAGCCAAGAACCTTCTGATCGATAGCTAACTAATAAAATGTGCAGAGTATTGAGTGTCTCGTATAGTGGCTTTCATGCAGGAAGTTATAAATCCCTCCATTCTCAGCCACACCACCGAAATAGGTTTGGCTTTCGTGGACTGATTCAGATGAAGTGATATGCGTCCAAGGTCAATGGATGCTTCTGCCCCATTTCCTTACTGGTACAAGTATTCAGCTGCTACTTTTTTCTGAGCTCTTCTCTTCTTTATAGAGTGATGCGAGATGATTTTTCACAAAGCCCTTTTGTTATGCAATCTGTAAAACAGAATTCATCAGTTTTCTTTGTAGCGTTTGAGCATCTTCGTCATCCTTTCTGTATGCCACAGCTGAAGTCAATTAGAACCTTCCAGTGACTTACCCTGTAACATGACAGGGCTCACGACAAGAATTTCTTCATATTTAGCCTAGAAAGGGAGGAATAAAGGTTTTTCAATCCCATGACTTCCAGTAAATGCTTCAAACCTTTGAAATGTAAATTCTGTTATTTCTTTTTTCATTTTTTTTTTGCACCTTATTTATCACAGGCATCTAGAATAGGGCCTTCACCAAACGAGCAAGCCAGTTGTCTCAGCTAGGCTGAAAATTCATCAGTGATTGTGATATGTGTTTGCTGGCTTGTACATGTGTGTGGATCTCTCACCTGACAAGTTGATCTGGATGACCATGAGACTTCTTTTGGACACAGAGTTTGGGGCTCCACAGGGCCTGGGGTTCTGATATTATGCTTGACATATCAAATATTTGAAATGAACTGTCAAGTATCTGTTAAATGTGTTATTGTGATACTGAGCTAAGTGCTGATCTTCTTGGTGTCGTCCAACTGAAACTATCATGGGGAGTTCAGTAATGGTCAACTGTGTAAGTTGGGTTACAAGTCTGATGGTACTACGGTGAAGAAAAATGTTCCCTTCCTGGTCTCGGATTGAACTTTCCTTTTTCTTACAGTTGCATGCCTGACTCCACATGGCTTTAGGTGAAGAACTCCTTTATCAGATTAAGGGATAAAACATTATTTGGGTAGGACAGCTGCTCAGCTGGTATGAATTAGCATAGCTCTGTGGGAGTCGACAGACATATGAAGGATTAAGAACAGCTCAGGGCCTGGCCTAGCATCATTCTAAACATCATTTCTTAACATAAGCCTTAAAAACCTTTCTTTGGCATAATGCCATGGAAAATACTAGGTAACAGCACAAGTCTGGCAAAACTTGCTGCCCATTTAAGAAATTATCTTACCCTGAGGAATGAGCTTTATAAGCTTCTCCAAGCAGAATGATAAATAACACTGGGGAAGCCGACTCTGTACTGGGGGTGAGTGTTGCGGATACTTGCATTTTATGCATTTAGCATTTGTCTGGCAAAAGGAATGAGGTTCTTTCCTGTTGAGTTTCATACTGGCAGGGTTGCAAACTGCTATTGTAAACACTAGAGAGATGTAGTCTGATGTACGTAAGAGCTGCTCAGTAGCTATGAGCATGCGGCAGCTTAGTCTGCTTGAACTCCTCCAAGGGCCTTATCCTGTTCAGCATCATACCATGGTATGTCTCGATGTTCAGGACAGAGCATGAGCTTTCTGGGCCTACAGGACTCAACATTCGAGTCTAAGTCCTTGGTTTCCATGTTCTTCCAGGTTTCAAAAAACCCCAAAAAGGTAAACCGAACTCAAGCAGTGACAGGAACATCTCCTGTACACGTTGTGCTTTGTTTGCAGTAACTCCTTCAGGCACACAGCAAGAGCCACTCCATTTTTCACATGGAATCAGTCAAGCTGCTTGCAAATAGCACAGTTGCTTATCAAATGAATCCATGTTCTAGTAAAGTCTAGGTTTATCACTTTTTTTCTTTCTAAGAGCTTGTTATTTTATACGACGTTGTATATATTCATATATTTTTGAAATGCTATCACAAAGATTTGTCAGTATGTACTGATTTACAGAGATACAGAAAGGAGAAGCACATTACAACACTCCAGTGTTACGTGCCATTTGACAGGTTTAATGCATGGTAAAATATCAGTTCTGGTGCTTCTGCCAAGAGTTTGAGATTAATTAAAGATGTAGCATAAATAATGGCCGTTATGTATAATCTGATATTTACACTGTGATCTATGTTGAAAAAGACTAGGGTGATTTGGGCTAGGGAGGGGACAATTTTTATGTTTCAGACTTAATACTGGAATTTACACCAAAAGCTGTGTTGTGGTGCATCTAGAGTCCTGCATCCTCCTCCTGACATGCTTGGTGTAACTATCTTGATCCAAAGTCTATAGAAATCCACAGCGATTTAACTGATTCTAATACCTTTGTTTCTAAGAGCTGTATTCTAAAAGCGAAAGCGGGTAAAACACCTACTGATGGTGACACTGCTCACTTGAGATCATTTATTCAGGCTGAGCAATGCCTAATTCTTTGCTGTTAAATGAGGCTGCCTATGGATATTAAAAAAACCCCATAATGTAAAGGCAACAGTATTTCCCTCTGCAAGGATATATTATATTTCTTTTTTCTCTTTTTTTTTTTCATTAATTTATATTTTATTCAAATCTTCTTGCCTAAACTATCTCTTTATCTATACTTATGAGGTGTTCAACATGTTGTAAATATTACCACCATATAAGGAGTGACCTCTATTTTATGTGGGAGTAAAATCCTTTGCATAATCTAAGTCAAAGGAGAATGTTCCCAGAATGTCATGCTTTTACCCTTCTTCCTACTTTTAATTTAAATTATGAAAGATCAATTCCTGTTTTATCTCTGCATCAGGGGAAGCAAGTGAAGGGAGCGGTTTCCTTTTTTGTGTCAGTTTTCCTCAGCTTATTTGATTTTGGTCGCTAATATGTAATTTGCTCTTGCTGACGATGTAATTGATGATTACAGTGTCTGCCTCCCTTACTTTGTTGGAGGATCAGAGTTCTCTACTTCAAAAAGACACACATGAGAATCAGGTGCTGTTATATTCACTATTTAGTAAAAATAGGCTCCTTTAATAAAGGAACAACTTTGTTCTTCTGACTTCAGCAGTTTGGAAAATAACTTGCATTTAGTGTGACCAGAGGGCAGCATGTTGGCCTATAGTTCCAGTAATATTATTGATTTGAATTGCATTGTAGAAATATGATGGTAATTATTCATCAGGATATCTCTGAAAATTATTTCACGGTATGAAATTGCTCTTCAGTAATTTAAAAATTATACACTATTGTGTGTTTATTTGTTGATTTCATCTTTTTATTTGCATGTATGAAAGTAGAGGTGTAGGTAAAACTGTGAAAATCTTTTTGATCACTGGCTTTTTTTTTCTTTGAAATTATCTGATGAAGAAATTATTTTTGTTTTTAAAGTATCTGCTGGACATAACCATACTGACTAAACAGAGATTTGTGTAATCTTCCTCTAGCACATAAACAGGGGTTTGGGTTCTCACATATTTTGAGGTCAGATACTCATCTGGTGTAAATCAGTGTAGCTTGATGTACATCAGATGTGGATCTGGCTCTTTTTCTCTCTTTGTAATTGGTACTTGCATAGAAGTCTCCTACATCACCTCAAATTGCAAGGCTGATTTAAATAATTGGGGCAGAAATGGGAGATCTGATAGCAGGGGGTTTCAGCAGTGTATTGGAAGTGTAGCACTTGCCCTTCAGAAAAAGGAGGCCAAGAACACTCCGCTTTATCTGGGAAACCCGGCTTATGAACACTGCTACTATTATAGTGGAAGCTGGAGACAGGCCACCGTGTAGGTAAGTGAATGAATGTCTGTCCAGAGTTGACCAGTGAGCAGTGACAGCAGGTTTTCAGGAGAAGGGAGATGTTGTCTTCTTTTTCTTTCTACAGTGCAAAAGGAAGCTTTTGTGTTACGTACACGTAAGTCCCAAGCATCAGAGATTCTTCTTAGCTTTTTCTTTCAGGCATTTTGGAGACTAAAGCTAGTGCAGGTAATAATGTGATAATTCTTGAAACTAAAGCAGATGATACCAGGATCATCCTCAGCAGTGTCAGCTTCTGAGGTTTAGAGATTTGCTTCTGGTTTGCTCTGGCTGTACAGCTTAAGTTGTAACAACAGAATACCTTCAGAAAGTTTGCTTTAGGGGAAGATAAGTGTATGCTGAAATAGCCTGGTGATTAATGGGGAGGAGGAGTGTGTGGGAGGAACTGGGCTGTGAGTTCTGCTTAGCCTAATTCTAGATACTTTTAATTAAAAGTCTCCTGAATTTCAAGCTGAAGTCTTAAAGATAAACATGTCAAAAAATGAGAGGGTCTTTTATTTCTTCAAGAGATACTTTTGTGAACTGTTTTGACTGTAAGGAAACAACGATTTGGTAAAATTTTATTTAGCATAAATTAGATAGGGCTATTGGCTGGCTATTGTTTCCTCAAAAACTACAGATCATTTCATATTCTTATTCTTCCATTAGGCTTTCCTTACATTTTTAGTAATTACGTGATTACCATTTGGAATCAAGAATTAAATAAATATTTGGTACTCTGTCTTGTATACTATTTCTTAGGAAATTTTAATAAAGTTGAAAGATTTCAAGCCTTTGTTCCTCGAAGTACATAGCCATATGATTCTGCTATATGTGAATTTACTGTGGTCCCAGTTACGTATACGAACTGATACTATCTTCTGGCTTCTCTTCTTAAACCTGTCGCAGAATCCTGACTTGGCATTGCCCAGAGCGTTAGAGTATAGTTTGGTCCACAATTGGATAAATACACTTTGAAGATATATTTACAAGTATTGTCTGATGTGTTTTAAAATACAGTGTAGCCTTTGAAAGAACTTGCAACTCAGGTTTTGCTCCTTATGCACAGTTTCCATCAGTACCATTTTCAAACATTGTGACTTTTTGTAACATAAGCCAGTTCATGGTTTCTTAAGACCAGCTGGAGCATAATTTGACAGTGAAAAATCTGTATTTAGGTAAAGGGCTTTAACATGTGGTATTAACTTTCAGCATACAGTCTCCAAACTGGAACAGGGGGTATGGTCCTCTGATAAGGAACTCTCTGATACAGAAATGGACCCAAAGCTCAGTGGACAGGATCTAGTAGATAGAAATGGCAGACATGAAGAAACTAACATTTTTTCATTGATAACTAATGGTGTAATTTGAAAAGTCACTTGAAAATCTGCTGCTGCTAGCAGGTATATCATTTAACAGACTAGAAAGCACATTTAAAGAGACAGTTTTATTGGCTGTTATTTTGTCTTAACACCACAGCATTGGTTCTGCCTTATACTCTTCATTAATCAAATCCTCCGGTACTTGTCGTTTGCAATGGAAGTTGACAGATAAATGCCCATCCTGGAACTTGATTCTGGTTATGGCAGGCAAGTGAGTTTCCTTTGTTCAGTGATAAAGACACAGGGTGTTCCTTGAAGCAAGATTATGCATACCCTAGCTAGTTGTACGAAAAGAAGGCCCTTATCTGACTGGTCATGTCTAGAAAAAAATCATTGTAGATACAGTAATGACAAAGGGAAAACTCATCACCTCAGTTTTGCGACATCTATTGAATTCACTTCTTCTTGGAAAGTGTCCTGCATGAGAAATTAGACATCTTGTTAACATTTCCTTGGACAGAGAAAGGGGTTAAAGATAAAGAACAGAATAAAAATATAGTTGCGAGGAGTAAAGAGATCCTTCCTCTGTTTCCACTGTATCACAAAAAGGCAGTGATTAATCTGCTTTTACAGCCTTTCCCAGATGTCCAGTGCATGCTGCAGGGTCTTGCATTCACGAATATGATGAGATGCTAACGAGTTTACAGCTTTTGGGAAACAAAGTAAAAATGTTTCTAGATGCCAGGAACATCTATCATTCACAGTCTACCAGAAAACAGTGAAATTGCCCCATTCCATTTGCAGTGCTAATTTATTGTAGGTTTCCTAGAGAGAAGAGCTGTCATTAGATGACATATAATTTTTGCAATTAGTTGGTTAAGCAGCATTTCTTTTTTAAAGTAGCATAAAAATGACATGTTCAGGAATAGCACATTAGGTTTTCTTCTAAGTGGCTACTCCAGGGAATAGTATTTGTCCTAGAACATAAAGGTCAATGATAATTGAAGAATGTCAATAATGGCCAGAGCCACTACAGAAATTCATATAAATCTGTTAGACCATTTTATATGTTCTTTCTTCAGTAATATCGCAGGAAGTGATAGTCCCATAAGTCAAATTCTGTAAGCAGGAAAGTGCTCGACCTATCCTTCAACTACTTGGCTTGTAGAAAGAAACATGTTAAATTACTACATTTATCCTGTAGCATGTTTCTTTTTAATTTAGTATTTCTAATGGGTGGAGTCAGGTGGCAACAAAAACCTGTCATGATGCATTTATTTGTGATCTAGGGAACACAGTACAAATTAACAATATGTTGAAGTATGGTCTGAGGAGAGTATAATTTTGATCCATATAAACATCAGCTGACCTGCATTATCTACAACAACTCATTGGGTAGAGGTATGATAGGAAGAGAGAAAAAGTGGAAGATGTAAGAGAATAAGAGTTTCTCCCTTATGTGGAGTGGAAAGTCTTAATAGTTGTCTTGAACTTAGAGAAACAGAGCCATCTGGGACGTGGAAGCCCAGAAGACAGGATCCATTTACATTCTGAAAAGTGCATCTTCAATATGCAAATAAACTGAAGGAAACAAATGGTTCTTGTCCCTCCTGCTCCTGCTGGCAGTGTGTTGTCTGTCTGATGTGGCAGCATCTGTCATGTTTCATTGCATTGAACCTGGCATCTAAAATACATGCGCGATTGTGGATATAGGAGTATTGGCATGCACGTTTTTCTAGTATTGAAGCTTTAGTAAACTTTTTTTTTCTTAAATGGAGAAAATTTCAGAGTTTTTGTGGCTAAAAACTTGACTGAGAATATAATACTCCATTTCTCGTTTTTAAGTGCTGCAACTAATTACAGCAGTACTCATAGTTTGTTGTGTTATATGGCTTTTCTCTACAAATTAGTTTTCTTTCACTTTCTTAGAGATGATGAACTCATTGCTCTGTTCTTTTAAAAAATAAATACAGAAAGTACTTTTTCGAGGGGAAGAAATTTTCCAGGATTAGAGCAGGATTTGCGACCTCAGAAGGCTGTAAGTTTCATTGGAGAAGAAGGTAGAAGTGGTGAAGAGAACAGACTAAAAGCAAGCTTCAGGTGTTTTTCCGCATGTCATGTAGACGTAGGTTTTGTTTTCTTTTAGTATTGAAAGTCAAATACAGAGACTTTTTGCTATTGTTTTATTGCATTTGTTTCACTCTCTGCATATGTATTTGAATGTGTCCACTCATTTCTATATCGTTGTACCATGTGTGCAGATTCCAATCTGCCGGTGCTGTGTGTTAACGCATGGTGCATCTTCTGCTTATAGATGTTCTTTGTTAATTTATTGTATATAATTGCTTTCATTATAGGTGGGCTGAATAGATTCAGAAACATTCAGGTACAAGTTGCTAGTACAGTTTTCCTTTCCAAGAAGCTGTTTGCCAAATCTAAGTAAGAAGTGTTTTTAAATACTGCGGAGATTTGGTTCTACTGACTATTAGCTGTGATGTTATTCTCCTGAAACACCTTGGGAATGACATTGGGCTAGTGCTGCTTCTCACACCTGGAGGCATTCGGGGTGGAGTGTTACCAGCTAATTCCCATTGTGGCTTTCAGTGGCATTAAAGCACAGCATAGCAGAGGTATAAATGAATTAGTGTAGGATTCAAATGCTTCACTTTTTCTTTTCTTTTCTTAAAAAGCCAGTTATCACTTCAGGTTTAGAGCAACCACTGACTTGATCATTAAATGTACAATTCATCCAAGAGCACTTGTCCTGTTGATAAATTACCTGATGGGCGTAGAGGTCGCTGGTGGTGTTAGAAGTCTGCACAACATGACAGAGGTACAGATAGAGCTGATGTAAATTCATACCTCCACAGTGGAAATAGTAGCTCAAAAGAGAAGAAAATTATTGTCTCTGTAGTGAAACTACAGCAAAAGAAAACGTAATTAGCTTGTATTACACCGTTTGGAAATCAGTCTTTGAATGTTCTATAATATAATGATGTAAAGCTATGGCAGTGTGGTGCCAGGCAGAAATAACGGAGCCGGGTCGGAACAAGGCAGCGCCGGTACCCGCAGTGATATGAGCGTAAGAATCAAAGCGGAATGCTGCTGTGGCATTGTGAGGGGTTTTTTACCTTGATAAGAGAGCAGCTCAAAAATAGCTCAGATATTTCTTTATTGCTGAGCTATTCTTCTGAGGCCACATAGGATTTGATGTTCAAGTGTCCACAAAATCTTTTAGCAATACGTGTCCATATACCTCTTTTGTATTGGAAGATGTTGTGATTAGGAGCACACATCAGACTTGTATTTGTACAACTAACACATTTTAGTCTGCAGATTCTGGGACAACAGTTTGTATAAATGGCCTGTGGTGTGCGTATGTGGTTGTTCTGCTCACACCAAGTAATTCTGGCACTTGTGCATGTGTTGTACTTTCTGCAGAAGTGAGAGTCACTTGAATAGCTTCTCAGGAGTGTTAGACTCCCTCCATGAGCACGAATAAGCCATAGAACGTATGTTTGGTAGATGTGTTCAACAGTTCCCACTGGGGTCAGTGCTACTATGTTGGGTTCATGCCAGTTTAGACGTCTATGGCTCTGCTTTGTGATACAGAAACATCTTGTTCGAAATTTCTGTGCCCATCAGTTAGACACAGCGATAAAAGATGTTGCGTTTAAAGGAATACTACAGTTTGTCTGTACACAGGCAGTAAATATATCCAGGTTTTGTGTAAGTGTAATAGCTTGGGTATGTGCAGAGGGATCCGTCAACATGTCGGACGTTCAGAAACCTGTGATAACAGTGGAAGTCTTGTACTCAGGGTAGCTTTATTTTGTCTAATAAATCAAGTTCTAACAGTAAGCATTTAAGCAATGTATTTTCATTCAGGTGCGCCATAATTTGCGCCATAATCACAGGTAATTTGCAACTATTTAACAAAGTGTTAGGTGCAGATCTGACCTATTCCATAAGAAATATTTTTTTTTCTTTTTTTTTTTTTTGATCCGAGTATGTGTATCTTTAACACTGTTGGAAAGATTACTCTGTTTATAATAAAAAATCCATTCCACCCTCTGAAATGGAATAACTAATTTTTAAGCCAGGAGTGAAAATAATCATATATGTATGAATGTCAGGAGTGCTCAATTTACCAGATGTTTTTATTAGGTACTGCATAAGAGGAGACGACTATTGAATCAAAACTTTAGAATCTGTTGTCACATTTTAAACAGGTTGACAGAATGGCAGAAATATGAAAATATTCAGGTTGTACAAGTTTGAAGCAAAAATGCAAAAAAGAAAAAACCTCCAAAACCAAGCCACAATAAACAAACCAACAAAAAGCCAGTGCCCCAAAACACCCAAAGCAGTAGACACGGGAGAATCCCAGCAGACAAGAGCTGCAAAAATTCTGTCTTCCTCGGGTTTACTCTTCACACAAGTACTGTTTTTTGAAGGTCTCCATCAGCAGGTGTTTGTCAAAAGTCAGCACAAGAAAGCCTTTTTTCCTGCTTAGTTTTGAGTCTGAAATACAATAGACTGAGATAATCAAAGGCACCAAAAATGACAAAAAAAGAGGCTCATGGTGAAAGTTCTTGTATTCCTCTTACAGCTAGAGTGGTAGTGAAACTATCATGGAATATAATCCAAAGAAAGCTGTGCTGGACCAGTTCATTTTGGCAGCTACATCTGGAATAATTCCAGAGCAGCTCATCTTTTATTCAAAGAAAATTTGAAAAGGGATTTGACTTGGCATAGTGTCTCATCTACAGAACAATGAAAGCAAAAAAGTAAATAAAAATAAATGCAACAATAAAGGCATGTCAAAACACTAAGCCACACTAAAAAAAAATGCATAAAATTGACAAACAGAAAGGAAGATGAAATAATAGAAAAAATAATGGAAGAAAAAGTAGAATAAGTGAAATAAAAGCAAGTAGGAAATTACATGTCAGAGAGAGATGTGCAATAGAAAGAGGAAACAGAAGAAACGATGTGGAGAGAGCAAATAAAGCAGAACAATATTGAAAATCAATTTAAAGGAGAAAAATATATGATTTGTTTGGGGTTAGTTTTCCTTGGAAGAATTTAAAACATTAAATTATCTATTGTCCGAGGTCAAAACTGAAATTGTTTTGGTTTATTCAGTAATGTACGATTATTTCTGCCTAGAGAGTAAGGAAAATACAAATATAATTCTGTCACTTAATAACCAATTATGATGAGAGCTGAGATGGTTAAAATATCCAGCGAAGTCTTGGCTAATTTTAACAAAGTTTATGCCTTTGAAATCATGGAAATTAAACATTAAAAACAGAGGTGCATATTATTTTTGATACTTTTATCATAATGCATTAATCTCATGTTGGTTATTAATATTTTGTAAAGGAGGTGAAAATTAAGGAATGAACTAACAAATGAGCAAAATACGAAGATCCACTTGAGCATCATAAATGTGAGACCTTGTCGTCCGAATTCCAGATTTTTAACCTCTATCTTTTGCTACTTAATTGCTCTCTGTGGTCCCTCTCTTTCAATGAAGTTAAACTTCACTAGCTGCAGCAGTAAATGCAGCTTAAGCACGGACTAGGAACACATTTCTTTTGCTGCCAAGAGGAATCTCGGCCATGGGAGCATAAAACCAAGTACAGGTAATTTCGCCTGCATCTAGGTGGATTTGGCAGCTGACTCTGAGCTCCCAGTCTGCTGGCCAGGCGCCTGGTCAGTGGGACACAGTACAGGGCCACTGAACTGGCACTGTTTGCTCCAGAACCGAACTTGGAGCTGGCTGCTGGGAGCAAAATTTGGGAAATTAAGGCTACTGTGAAGCAGAGAGTTAAGTCAGTCTGTTATCATGGGTTTTCAGTGCTTTGCTATTCTAAACTAAGGATTCTAAAATAGTGTATTCCAGTTGACTAAAATAGAGTGTTCCGATGCCAACTCATTTGGAGAAGGCTGTTCTTTGTCTCTGCAAACACCTGCTCTTGCGTGGGTCCAATAGGGATAAACTCTTTGTCAGAAGTCTAAGCTCATTTAGACTTGCAGGGAAAGCCTTAGTGAAAAAGAAGGTCGCCACGGAACATCATCCTGGAGTAGTAGAAGTGTAGGATCAGAAAACGCCTGCTTAGGGCTTGGAACTAAAGCATGTTTTTATAAAAGTCATGAGCAACAGAAGTTGTGAAAACTTTGAGATTGGTTCAAAGGAATTTGCCTGCACTGCACAGCTAATTTGAGGGAAGAGGAAAAAGAAGTTTCTAGTGGGGACTGAAGTTAATGGTTTTAAAAAAAATAACATGAGACAGAAATGAAGTATGTTTTTTGGTAATATTTCTTATGTGCTTCAGTGCAGATGTTTTCACAGTTAAAGGGTGTTACATCCTATGCTTCTGTTATCTTTTTGTAAATAATTTTGTAAATGATACTGATATTTGTAGTTAGGGATTTGAATGTTCTTGATACTGCAAGCAGTTCTATAACTTCAGTAGGTCAACGTGTAACGGACCTGAGAATATAAATACGGCTGAAGCTGCCTTTTCATAGACCCTAGAAATAATTGTGCAGTGGTGCAGGTGCTGTTGTCTCTTAAATTTGGCTTATACCTTTCCCACCAAAATCTACAGGAATTGTGCTTGTATATATAAGATATTGCAGATTTCTAAGACAGGTTTTCTGCTTGTAAGCCGTGGCTGGAAGTCCATTTGATCATGCATTGAGTTTCCTTTTGAGGACCAGCAAGGAGTAAACCTACTCGCACCCTCTCGAGTGCTACATACAGTTTCTGTGACAGCCAGATAAGAAGCAAGGAGCTCTTCATGTTCCACTTCTTACAGATTCATTTGCATTTTCACCATCGGAGAGTAAGACAATTTCAGTTTTGTAACAGGTTAAAGCTTTATTGTCATATTCTAAATTAGTTTACTTCTCTTGAAGGTATATTATGGCTTGACAATATTCTTTCCAAACTTTGATTTCTGTTCTCGTGGTGGAGTTTAAATTTAGATTACCTTTCAGCTATAGCTGAAGCTGCAGCTTCCTTTTATTCTGGATCAAACACTTTTTACAGGCAATGAAAACAATGCTGCACTTTCCTTGAGGTGGAAGAGAAGCCCTCATTTGACGATCTCATGACTTTAGCATCAGTTCCCATCACATCCAGAGCCGTTTGTTTCTGTGCCATGCTGCGGCATAGTGCTCCCTCAGTTACACTAACACAACTGTCATGATGTGAATTGGATCAGCAAACTCATCTGGGTTAAAACAAACCAAATAAAACCTCTGCAAAATAGGTGGAAGGGGAGCACTTATAACTGGTGTTGCTTCTGAAATCCCTCTATTTTCAGCCATGCTTTGAATTCTGGTGTCTTTCATGTTTATCTTGAGCTTACTAGTTCTTTGAGCTCTGGGATGACATCCATCATCATTCTTTCCGAAAGCACATTGCTAAACTCTTAGGACCCTTGCAAGATTCCTAGTCTTCACCTGTGTCTTCACCTGGCGCGTGCACTCCTGTCCTTTCTTTAGCAGCTGTGTAGTGCAGCTTTTCTCCCCCACGAAAACGTCCCACTGTTGTTTTTTATATTCCACTACTGCTGAAGTGATGTTTCTACTGTTAAAAACGTTAATTTAGTCATGTGATCAATAACTGTTTTTGTGGAGAACATGGTATTGAAAGCAGTTAACCTGTGGACTTAATAATTATATTTCTAACCAAGAAACATTATGTGGGAAAAGTAATGGTATATACACAAAAAAAAAAACCCAACTAACTTCAAGTTTCAGCTTCTTACCCCTGTAGTGCATCTTTTGAATCTCAGGTAGTGGTCTTCAGAAAAGTGAGGATTCTTCTGTGGCTCGTTTTGCTATCCACTCTTTTGAATCTGGTAGCTTCCTTCTAAAGTACAGGCAATGTTTCTGCTTATGAGCCTGATTTGGACCGTAAGATCTCAACTATCACACTTGTAGCCATATTGCATTTAAAAATTATAATCAGAGTTTGGAGGAATCCCTAAGACTCCGGTTCAGCTGTCTTGCCAGAGAGTCTCTTTTCATACTAAAGCCATTTTTTGAATAGTGACAGCCATAAATAACTCGTCCAAAGGCAGTCACTAAGGTATAAGTCTTAAAGTTTTGGGCAAAATCAAACAAAGGATTTATGAAGTCAGATAGAGATACATAAGTATAAGAGTCTTGCAGTCTGTCAAATCACCCGAGATCTGTAAGTTGGACTCTGCTGAATTAAAGTAAAATTCAAAAAGCTGCTGAAACTATGTTCTGGTCTCTTTGATCCCTTCCCACTATTCAAATTAGACTAATGGTTTGTCTAACTTCTGCTGAATGTTCAGTATAAGCATTTATAGGTGGCACAGACAATGTGAACAATAAACAACTTTGTTAATAAGTACATTAAAAATATTCCCAAGTAATCAGATTTGTCCCTGTCCACACTCCTCCTGGTTATGGGGAAGAATGCAGTGTTCAATTTGCCAAACAAAAATAGCTACTTATTATGGTGGGAACAAGATGCAGATTGCATTAGGATGGCATTTCATCTTATCTGTTAGAGCTTCTGGGATTATTCTTTCCTTCTCTCATTTCAAAAGGAATTCATTATGCTGTGGTGTACAGCAGGAGTACAGCTCCCTTTATAAAATTATTAAGCTGCTTTACAATTAAAATTGCGATCTTTTTTCTTGTTACTGTTGTTTATAAGTGAGAAGAAGAACTGAATGCTAAGTAGAATTATTGTGAAGTACATGCTTATTTTCCAGGACTGTATTTTCCATTTTTTTTTTTATGAAGTACTGATGTTGCTCTACTGTGTATTATTAATCACATATTTTATTTATCTCGGAGTAGTAGAAGCCCCCAGTTGGGACTGGGAGTCCTACTGTGCTATTGCTGCACACACATGTAATAATAAAAGAATAAAAGGGATCCTGCTTCAATCTGTACAGAAGGTTGCTACCAGCACAGTTAAAGGCCTCCTTTCTACAGGTCTCTTGGGGCAACAGCTTCATTCAAATTTTGTTAACAACATTCTTTCACTGTTGCAAAGTCCACGTGGACCAATTGCTGCATCCAATTAAGCCATGATTACTAAATGGCAATGAATTTTGTTTTAAAAAAAAAAAAAAAAAAAAAGAATTAAGAGAATTCTTTTGTCTGTGGCAATGTTTGGCATTGCAGCCTGCTTTATAGGTGATGTTACTGTTGTATTGATTCGTGATGGAATCATAACCCAGTACACAAAGCAGAGCGTAATTTATCAGATCATATCAGAGGACATCTGAGAGGGAAGTTCAAGAATTGCTTTCATAAGTGGGACTCTGCTACCCAGTTTACACATGGAACAGTTGAAGGCGCTAGAAAGGAGACACTGATTAAGATAGTTATAATTTGCTGGCAGTAGTTAGTCCTCTTGTTTTCATTCATCTAACCCAAAAGGAACAGCACTGTATATCCTAATGCCTGGGATGTGAAAGAAAGTTTTCCAAGCCTGAAGCCGGGTGAATCCAAGGTAATACTGGTAATTACAAAGCATCGGCAGGGGTAGATTAGTACTTGTTTTTTTTCTTCAGGATAGAGCAATAGAAATGAGAATATCAGGTAACTGATGTAAAACTCAGACTAAATAATGAAAAGATTGGGGATTGGTAATTATCTAAAAAATGTATCAAGGTGTAATAAATGGACTGAAAAGGAATACAGATCACACCATCAGCTGTGGGGATATATCCTACATACTTCTGATTTTAAAGTGGACTTCAGGGAATTATTGTCAACACCAATTAAACATGATGTGATAGCGAGATGGGTTGATATCATAAGGAATGTCAAGGAAGAGCAAAGTATGCCAAGTGAAAAGCTGAAGTCTGGCCTCACTTGAGTTACCCATTCCTGTCTTCTGTTCAAAGTTTTGTTTTGACTGTTGGCAAGAGAGAGTAACGATACCAAGGATGCGTTGCAGAAAAAAAATAGCGTCTACTAAATGCTTTGTCTTGTATCTCGGTGCAATGAACACATGCCACACACTGGTGATAGGCAAGAGAAGCTACTTTTTTATTGAGCATTAATTTAGAGATGACATTGAGGTGGCTTAAACTACATTATGTTCTGATGACACTGTCGAAAAATAAACAAAAAGATCCAGAGTTCTAAGAGGTGAAAACTTCAAAGTTTGGTGACATCTTAAGTTAATCAACTATTTCAGTAAAGGGTTATGTTTTGGTTTTACAACAAGAGTGTATAATAACAGCAATAAATATATGCAGTCTTTATTAGTAACGTGGCACATTGATGTAAAGAGTAAATACATCATCAGGTTTGGAAATGGGCTTCATTAATCTTAACAAACTTAAAAGTGGAAGGATAAAATCTGTCACATTTCTTTAAGATTAATTTTAACTGCATGTGAATATTATTGACTGCTACACTTGAGCACAGAAGTCCTCTCTGCAGGAAACAGAAACATCAAGGACAATACCTATATAATCATTATATACTGTCTTGTCAATGTGTCTGACCTGCAATCAGCCAAAGACCATTTCTAGGAATAAAAGTGCAGTTAGTTTCTAGCCTCATTAATCCTCGGCCTTCCTAATGAGATACTCAACGTGGGTTTGCACTGATATCTTCTGATCGAGTTTTTTATTCCCTCAGAGATAGACTGAATTCAGTCTACTCACTTGCCCAGGTAAGCGATTTGCAGCTAGATGGCAATGATTTTAAATCAGTGTTATACTGACAAATACTTTCACTTGTAGTCTAGAAGTCTTTTCCACAGCATTTTTAAAAATAAATAAATTTTTTAAAATTACTTTAGCATAAGCACATCATTGCTTTGATGGGACATCATTGTCTGTGTTAAAGAAGAGCTGGTTCCTGAAGGGAGCGTACAAACAGGAGGGGAACCAACTTTGTAAAAGGGTAGAAAATGGCAGGACAAGGGGGAATGGATTAAAGCTACAGGAAGGAAGGTTTAAATTAGATATTAGGGGGAAGTTTTTTACAGAGAGGGTGGTGAGGGGCTGGAACAGGCTGCCCAGAGAGGGGGTGGATGCCCCATGCCTGGAGGTGTTCAAGGCCAGGTTGGACGGGGCCCTGGGCAACCTTGTGTAGGTCCAGGCCTGGAGGTTGGTGTCCCTGCCTGTGGCAGGGGGGTTGGAACTCTGTGATCCTTGGGGTCCCTTCCAACCCAGACCTTTCTATGATTCGATGATTCTATACCACTTGGGTCTTGATTTGCCCTGCAGAATGATACGCTTGTTCACTCAGTATTTTATGTTGCTCTTTGCAAGGTTCACTTTTTGGTTTTATTTGTTTTTCTTGGGCATGTTTGGCACAAAGATAAATCACAGAATTTGGTTAATACTGGTTAATATAGTGGAAGTGTAGTTTAACAAAGGAATTATTCTGGATTAGACATACTAAGTTGTTACCAACAGCTGTTAATTTCTTCTGTAGTAAGAATTTTCTGTTTTATTTCCTGCTGTCTGATACTCTTCATTGTTCCTTCATTAAACAGATAACTTGCATTATGAGATAGGTGTAATTACCTGTAATAATTAAATCGCACCTATGCATGCAGATGTACATTACACACCTGACGCACATAGATTTTTCCACACATTCTTAAAATCTCAAAAAATTGTTTTGGTAGCTCTGCTATTATACTTTTTGCTTCATAATTAATGGTAATTTCAATTAAAATGGTAAGAATACAATAAATGATAAATTCACATTGAACATTGTATCCTGCAGCAGTTAGTGGTTTGTAATATTAAAATGATTTCAGGTGACTGTGATAGGCTTTTGGCGGAATACTGGTCCGTATGGTTTGTATTTCTGAGTAATCACAATAATTAAAAGAAATCTTAATATTTTAGTTTTCATTTGAGGTGTAAGTGCAGCATAACTTGTAAAAATTTTGTGTTTTCCTCAGCTTTTTTTTTTTTTTTTTTTCCCTTGAGCAAGTTGGCAGCTTTCTGCTGCTAACATACTAGTTTTGCTGTTAAAAAATAACTTGCACTGTGACTTGGAGAGACATGATTGTGTATGCATCCTATACCATTTATTACCTGAGGAATTACGTAAGATTATAGATGGGTTTTTGACCAAAGCATATGAAAGTATAATCACAATGATCTGTTAAGGATTAGATTTTTTAGATCTGATGAGAAGGGAAAAAAAAAAAAAAAAACCACACACACAAAGTGAAGGCCATCTGCTCCTACAAGATAAATAGAGATCTGTAGTCTTGGGAGTGTTCAAGTTTATTTCAGTTCAGGAAGGGTGGGATCTAGAATTTGTCATTACATCCCAGTTCGTTTAATTTTCTGGAGAAGCGATTGAACAGAATGTGTGCAAATACCAGATTTGTGAGAAGGGCAATAGTCTGTGGGACGGTAGTGTTAGAGCATAGTAGGATCTGAATCAATGCAAGAGCTGGTTTGGGGGGAAGTGCGTTGCATCGGGCCCCAGGTGGTTTCTGTGCAGCCCCGTGGGCTGCATCATCTTGGTACGTGTTCCCAAATGCAACTTTCTTACCACCTCTGTATTTCTCAGCAGAACAGGAACTTCTTAAGGGACGTTTTTAATCATGTTTGCTTCCCGGCATTCAAATATTCCATTGTGAGTTCTTGCTCTTTGGAAGATACATGGTTAGCTAGTTTTGCTGAGCAGTGGATTTATAGTTGTATCATTTCTAACGATGTTATGTCAAGACTGCAGAGTAAAAAGGAAATGGCAAGGATTTAACTAACTCTTATGATTGTTTGTGACTTCTAAGTCAAAGTCTTGTCATGAGATGCAAAAGGAGGAAATGTCACTTGCATGGTAATTTTACCTCAAGTGAAATGTGGGCTCTTAGTATTTTTAGCACATAATTGGCAGAGCGGAAACACTTAAGAGATTATTATGGACTATCTTCTTGTCAATATTTGATTTTCAGGATTTGGTTATGGAGCTTCAGTATTTTAATTTTCTGCAGCATCTAATCTAATCAGAGTTTCTTTTCCTTTCCCCACTTATCCTAAGCCTTACATGTACATAGCTTCTTAATGCTCCTGGACATAACACAGCGGATGCAAACAGATAGATACAGTGAAAAAAAAGCAGGAGCCAGCACAATGTTTTTCAATTTCTAGTTCTACCTGCATTTTGGGGCAAGAGGCAGATGTAGGCTCAGGATGCATCATGTAATAGATTACGTGTCAAGACAGATCCTTGTAAGACCGCCTTGTTTATGGCAGCATCCTTCTGACAGACAGCAAAGGCAGGACAAACGGTTTTTCTCTGAAGCAGAAATGTAGGGCAAAATAGTGAGTGCACTTGCCAACAAATAATATGAAGGCAAAGTAGAATCAGAATAATTAAGGAATGTTTAGGTCTGTCATTCTGTTCATAGCTTGGCAGACTGACATATCTTACATGTCTCAAATGCAGCTTTCACCTTTGGTCCCATTCAACTGAGATGCTTCCTAGAGAAAACAGATTAGCAGTGACACTGTTCTTTCTCTTGAAAAGAATATTTCGCACCACTGCAGGGTCTGGTGGTATGGAAATGTGCAAATCTATGAGGAGACAGTCACATTTGCACTTTGGGCTTTCACAATCTGGAAAGAGGGTTCCCTGGAAATGTGAGCAGTGTGCTGCAACACAGCAGCTGCTCCATGAACTCCCTTTCATTTCACAGTTGTATGGGATGTAACATCCAGAATGCCTAAAATTCTGAGGAAAAGATTTAATGCCTAAAGATCTGTTTTTCTGTTTTGAAATGCTACCATAAAATCGAATAGCAGCAATATAATGATGATACCTTTTCTTGAGAGGAAAAAATATCCATGTTTGTCGAAAAGCTATACTTTTTTTCAGGAATATTTTGTGCTTAAAATGTGTCTTGGGTTGTCTAGTAGCAAACCTACTGCAAGTGCTGTTGAAGAGTAAGATTTGTTTTTACAATACAGACACACAGTTAACTGCAAAGATCCAGTCAGGATGACCAAAATGGGTTGGCAGCTGAACTGTGAATCACTGAAACGCCTGCAAATCCCTTGTCCTACTCTGCACGAGACAAACATAAGTAAATACTTTTATGGATGAGTTAGTTGTACATTCTATCTATTTTCATAAAGACTTGTAGATGAGGGAGTCTTCTAACGCTTCTTTTCTACCTTTGATCAATATACGGTATTTCTGCCCAAGCATCTTTGTAGCATTCTTATGTCACAGGTTTTTCTAAGAGAAGATGCCCAGGAAGGGCCATCATCTGGAAAGGAAAAACTCACGATTGCAGCATGGAAGAGTTACGGCCTCCTCAATTCTTTGGCACAAGAGACATTTCTATTGAGAATCATGTACCTTCCTGAGATCTGCAATGTAATTTTCAGATTATAATTTAGGAAATAGAAAGAAAATGTGAATTAAGCCTAAGCACAGGAGCCAGGAGACATTAGGAACACGGTAGCTATTAATTCTCTACACAGAAGAATAAATAAGACAAAAACTTTAATTACCTCTCCTTGGGGTGCATTTGACATTCCCCCTCTGCCACAGCATGATGTTGCTTGTTTTCTGGGCAAGAGTCAGACCACCTCTGCTTTCAGCAAGGCAATTTCCAGTGATGCTGACTGAGAAGAACCACTGTGGCTTTAAAATTAGTGTCGTCTTATTTGTCTTTTCAAGTTCATTTATGTCAGTTGCCACTGGAGCCAGAGTGCAATATCTTTTTAATCATTTCTTCATTCCCCCTTGAATGGTCACAGTATAGCCAGCTAGAAACTGAGATGAAAAACTCCCCTTAATTTGGTTGCCTTTCATCAGGAACTTCACTTAGTACAGAGCCACTCTATTAGACCACAGATGTCAAGGCAGCTCAAGACATTAGCTGTCAAAGTAACTCTCCATAACCACCTGCTATTTACATGCAAAACATGCCTCCCTGTTGAGACTAAAACTGTAAACACATTTCTAGGAGAAAACTAGTGGCTTGAGCTATGACAGAAACTTTTTCTTTTTTGCTTTTATGTGATCTGGAAAAAAATTCTCTTGCTGTCAAAATGAATACAAGAAGCCCCCATTTGAGAAGAACTCTTATTGCTTTAAATGCTTCCACAAAACTACTTTGATTTTACTTTTGCAAAAAGGTTATAATTTATTTGTCTCTCTTCACTCCTGTCTACCCCATAGCAACTGTGATTACATACAAATAATAAAATCTGATTGTCTTGCCTTGCAGTATGACAGAGTCGCAGCTTCTGCTGCAATACTAATAGCTGGTTATTTATACCCTTGTGCTAATTCAGCTCTGCTGAATGATGCTTTAGAAGGTCAGCTTCTCATCCATCTGTGACTGTTTGCTACTCAGCTGAACATGTGAGGTGTCTGTTTTCTCCAGATCCACTGAACAGCTATTGAACGAAAGAGAAGCCTTTTAAGTTCCTTCACCCTCAGTTCATTCCTTCAAGGCACATTAAAAAATAAGAGCTATTACACTGGTAGCGTGAGGCTGTGGCCTAAAGCTCTTGACAGTGTTAATACCTTTTGGTGATCCGTGGTCTAGAGAGATTTGTTAACACCATATGCATGTGGGTAGATATTCTGTCACAGCTTCTGCTGGTGAAACTGGTTGAATAATGTAACTTGATTAAACAGATGTCCAGTTCAGAGGCCATTTAATGTTTTAAATTCCTACTTCTGACAGTAGCACAAATAAGGTAGGGGTGCCACTGCAAAGTTGCAGAACTAAGCAGAGAGCAAATACGGACCTCTTAGCTTTTGCAAACAGTTCATTATTTTTTCTGAGAAGAACTGCTAAAGTGTAGCTTTAGATATTGGTAGTCATCTAGCTGTGTAAGAAAGTTCATTAGTCAGGATTTTCCAGATCTTCTCCTGATAAGAGAATTAAAGAGGTGTGTTAGAAAGGCAGTAGTCACTGCATTGGCATCAAATGGAATTTCATCAAGATTAAATTTATTCCAGTACATTTAGAAAGTAATTATTGCCACAGAAATATTACGCCAGTCTAATATTTTTTCCTGTTAATACAGAGCCCCAAACTCTGTCAGGCTAAGTTGGTGATTTTAATGTAACAACTCTCTGAGCTTCTTGTCTTCTATTCCTGATATATTCTGAATTTCGACTCCTCCTTGAGATTGAAAGGAAACATGGGGAAGAGCATATGACTGTATTACTGTAAAAGAATCTGTGTATGGAATCCCAAGCAGGCATCTTCTTAACAAAACTGAGGATATTTCAACTATGCAGAATTCAGTTTGTGCAGAAAGACAGATTAGGTGACCTATTAGGAGTTTTTCCATTTCTGATTTTATGCTTCTGAGAATACTGTGCTTGCCACCAATGCCTGAAAGTCATTATTCCAATGTTCCTTTTCTGCTGATGAGAGAAACGCCCCTCAGAGATTTCTACATGTTCTTGGCATCTAAGAGATGGCAAATTAGGCAGGGAAAATGGGAGTAAGTTAAAGGATATTGTAATGCCTAAATGGAAAAATAATGGACTCCCATATCAGAATATCCCATCTACCTATGAAAAACCTCAAAGGTTATTTTGATATGACTTTTTTGACTCATTTTCTTCCTGTGTGTATTACAGATAGAAAATTAAAGCGATAACACAAATTTGAAAGTACGTAAATAAAACAGCAACCAGTAAATTAGAACGATCAGTTCTGGAAGTGCTGCTGCTGCCCCCGTTTCCTGCTAGCTGCTCCCGCCGCCGTCCACGGAGAAAGCTGTCCTGGCCGGAGGGGAAGGCAGGCTGCCCCGGCCGCGGCAGCACGGCTGCTCTGTCCTTTGGTGGAAGCCGGGCAGCGCCTGCAGGTGACAGCAACAGCAGAGGCTGCAGGTTTGGGACTGCCCCCAGCAAGTTCTACAAAGGGCTTATCGCCCGAAGAGGCAATAACGAGCACAAACTTAGTCAAGGCTAAAAAAGAATGACAGGACATTGCACTCCAATTAATAGTCTGAATACAGAAAGATGGATATTGCAAACATTATACCAGTTACATCTTTTGAGCAAAAGGCAAGGGGTGTTTTTTTCTGGTTTTATGAACAGGAGACAAAAAAGCAAATGCACCTTGTAGCTCTGAGGTTGCATATATTATATTTTGTAGCATCTCTTAGCAAGGAGAAGGCTAAATGCAGAAAACTCCCTAAAGCTAGAGCGGCTCAAGCTTCCTTAGAATGAGATGTGAAAAGAGAAAAAGTGTTCTTTGGGGGAAAGAATATTTCTGACTGTGAACATGCAGCTTGTACTGGAACTAGTTATGGAGAGACTGTAACAGGATGTACTGTAGACATACAGCATGGAGATACTGATTGGTTTCATCACTAGAATTGAGATACTTCACTCATGTCGTTCAGTTAAAATAATTACTTAAAAGAAATTTGAAGGACAGAAAATTGGAGTAGCACAGCAGAGGTTCAGGTCCATCACATGTAGCCTGTATATCTATTAATGAGAATTTAAAGTTGTATCATCTGTTCTAAAAGAAAGGAGTGATTCCCACCCTACATCTTGTCAGCCTTGTGCTAACTTTTGGTATAAAGTTGTAGCCGGTGACTGAATGAGTTTGACCTGTGGATCCTAGAACAGAAGACAGGCCACACACTTGCAGCTGAGATTGTGTCTCTGATAAAAGCTAGTATCTGTATTCTCCAAAATAATTACTGACATGAGGTGAGGGTTCTTTTCATGTCCTCTTTACCAGAAGGCATTCCACAGAGAATTTGTTCAGTGTTTTGGGCATCCTGCAATCTCTTCTTCCAATAATTAGTTCGATTAGAACACAAATTCATCTTTCAACTCTAGTGTCTTATTGTAGAGGACCTGTATGTCCTACCTTCACTACTGTTCATAATTTTTATAATAGATAGCTTCAGAGCTATTTATTGCACAACATAAAAGAACAACAAAGGCTTTTGATTACAAGCCTTTGATAGAGACTAGATAAATCGGCAAGCAGATGGATTGGGAGATGATAAAAGAGATCAACCTTAAGTATGGCTTGCTACAATGAGGAAACAGAACTTAGGCAAATACATAAATCCTGATTAAATGTTTGTTTCCTGAGTAGAAATGGGCTTCTGAATTGAAACTTTCCTTAGGTAAAACTTTCATTGACCTTACCAGTTAAAAGGATACAGTTTCTGTATTACAGTGACTGAGATTGATTCTTTTGCATTGGGTTTCTATCAGCATCATATGCTGGTACAAAAGCATATGACAATAATTCTTGGAGATGTGGAGAACACCCTCAAGGTACCAGGATTTGGGTGGCTTTCCTGTCTCACAGTTCGGAGCTGTGGAAGGAGCCTCGGTGGTGGAGGCTTCCAGACTAACTCCAGCAGAAGGGTGACTCAGGGATGACTCAACACAGTGTAGCACAGAAGCCAATAATAGAATCATTACTGAAAAAATAATCCTGTGTAATACCAGAGTGCTTGCCACTAGATTGAGAAACTCTAAATAGACTGATGAGGATATCACAGTTTACACTACTTTGAACTGAGGTCCTTTTCAATCTGGAAACCCAAGGTTTTCAATCATACTGCCTACAAATACTGTATAAATCTAATCATCATTAGAACAATCTATGTTACACCTTTTTGTGTGATAAATAAAAGTATTTATTCAGAAAGTATATTACTAATATTGATGCAGATATACTGACCTATGTCATTGTTGCTCAACTGTTGTTTATTCTATGGTGCAGTAAATTTACACTACCAAAGAGTAAATAAGGATTTTCTGGTTTTCTTTTTCTGCCACTTAACTCCATTGCAAATCTGGAGTAGTACATTGAGGTGATTTGAGCCACAGTGTGAGAATAGGGCCAAACATCAAGATTTTCATGACCTCCTTTCCCTGTAGCGTGCTTCCAGTAGTTCCAGACTGTAGTATTTTCTTTGAATTATTAATTTGTCCACATTTTAGATCCTAGTTCACTGGAGGGAGCAGTAGCTGAAGAACCTCTTCTTGGGAGTGATGGGTTTGTAATGAACGTTGTCTCCTTCCTAAGCAGCACTGCTGAGGGATGATGATGGGAAAGGTAAAATGCACACCTTTAATGAAGGGAGGTAATAGCAAAAAGTAGAATTGCTGCTTCTTATCTGGACGTTATTTTCCTCCTGTGCTGTTTTCATCCTGAAGGTCTGAGTTACTCAGTAAACAGGTGCTTTTAAAGGGGCCATTATTTCTGTATGCAATTAAGCCAAAGGATAAATACGCATTCTAGCTCTGAAGTTAAAAGCCAGAGGTTTTCTGCCCATTCATATTCTTTGCATTTGGGGTTCAACTTTCATGAAAGTCAGATTGTCTCCCTGCATGAACAGTAAACTCAACATAAAGAAGAAAACTAAATTAGGAGATGAGTAGTTTAAGTGAACTGTTAAATTTCAATCCTGACTTTAATTAAGTGGCTATTATGTTTCTAAGTACCTGAAAATTTGGCTTCTAGACATTAAATACATATTAAAGACTAATTCTTAAAAATTACTAATACAATTTTTTTAGAATAGATTAAAATGTAATATACATGCTTACATTATTATTTTTTGGTATTTAGTTATAATCCATCAATAAAACTAGCTTTTAATGGTCCTTATTGAACACTTTTTCTTACATTGATGCTGTCTTTTGTAATACTGTTTAATGAATACATTTAGAAGCGTCTGTAAGTTTTTGCTTCATGTACTTGACATGATTTTGGCCTTTAACTTTTAAAACATTTCTCCAATTAAGCTGTTCAAGCCCTTAAGGCTGTCCACAGCTGCTGCAAATTGATTTCTCCCAAGATGGTATTTAGAATCCCTTGCTGAAACATGAGAGGGCAAAAACCCAGCATTTTTTAATATGTCTTTTTTATCCTTCTGGACTTCCTGTGCATTTTTAAAGGTAATCTGAAAGCTGCATTTTTCCTTCCTTTCTTCTTCATCATCTCCCCCTGTACTGATCATCTTGAAAATGTTTATTTCTAAAGGCCATCTTATCCAGGGTTAATCCTTAAAAATGTCCCGCATAGTACCTTTGGTTAGAAGAAATCTGAAGTGTAAATGAGAAGGTCTAAAAAATTATTGAGAAATAAGAGTTGTGGCTGTAGTAGTGTAAAATGATAAGGTTGTTTATGTTCAAATGTTTGCCCATTTTTGCAGTTGAGGTAGTAGCCAGTGGTAACCCGTGTGGAATCACTTATTATTGGTGAAGTCAACCATAGCCTGAGAGCTGAGCACCACTTAAGTCCTGGAATTCCCATTGAGCTTTAACTGATGGAGAGGCCTTGTACTGGTCTTCTAGATGGGAATCAACTCTTCACCTCATCAAAAAAAAAAAAAAAAAAAAAAAAATTCTCACTACCGTAGTCTTAGTTCTAATGGCTCACTATAGAGTTTCTCTGCATTTGATCCAAAGACTTGTGAAAACATTTGGAGGGCACATACTTGGTTTCTGGATATACTTGCGCGTCAGTACATAAGCATGCCTGACCTGGCTTTTACCTAGATAGCTTGTGTAACACATACAATGAAGACACTGTGGCATAGATTTCAGCATTAAATACACTGTTATAGGTCTCGTCAGGCCCATAAAATTAAAACCTTCTGTCTTTACAACAGGTTGATTAGGTTAAAGAGAATATATATATACACACAGACGTATGTACATATGACATGCATGTGTTACCATTATGGTAGTGTCCCATAGTAGAGTGGACACAGAAGAACTGAAATTTTTAGCTTTGAAGTGTTTTCTGCTCGGGTGATGTGTTGTTACAGCTGCAGCAATAGCCTGAATATATCCTTTTTTTTTTTTTTTTTTTTTTTGTTAATATGGAAAATCAAAAGTTGACAAGCAGGTCTGTATTACAGAAATTCCATCCAGAGTGTTTGGAAAGATAGTTAAATCTAAAAAAAATAGTGGTTTTCTGAAGTTAACAAACAGCCAAAAATATCAAGGATCTGTGTTGCTTTACAAACAAAGGAAGAAAACTGAGTGGTTAAGCTAATTATGTCCAATTCCTACCATGGTTGTTAGTTTCCATGTTTTGCCTGGATGTTGATCAGGTGCAGATCCTCATTAAGGGGAAAGTTTAGGGAGAAGTTACAGTCAAAACCAGGCAGCCATCATTTAAGTAATTTAATTTGTCGCGCCACAGAACGTTGATAGCTCTCTGCAGTCATTAATACATTTGAATGACTTTGTATCTCAAGCTTTTCAAAATAGTCCTTATAGCTTCCATAAGAACTTGTTAGTAACTGTGAATTTCAGAATTTTGTTTTCCTCTGAGCATTGTGTAATTGTTTTGTGGTTGAGTATTGCCCTAAGCTTTTTTTTTTTGTATGCTGGGATTTCAGATGGGTATCTGAACATTGATAAATGAGATTTTACTATTGCTAGAAGTTCAGATTTGGCCAATGAATCTGTTACTTGCAACAGGGTGTATGAAAGCAGTGACTCTGAACTGACAAGCATCAGAAATAAAGATTTTATTATATTATTTAGTTTGACATTTAGTCTTGATCCTCTCATTAACCACTGAAATCTCCTACACCAATAAATTCAGGGAAGCCCCCTCCCCTCTCGGCACTTTATTTGACAAAGGCTAAAGTATAATTCCTTAAGTTTCCAATCTCATTAGTTTGACATTAAATCTGTTTGCTTACATAATTTTTATTTGCACAGTTATTGATAGACATTTAATACTAAATTTCAGCCTGTCGTGAAGTAAATTCCAGACAGGCGGCTGATTAGGTAACACAATGATTAGGTCTCTGTTATCAGGAGCACCATTGCTCTTTTAAAGAGTGTGCATGGTTTAATTTCATCTCACCTAATTGATATCAGCGAGCTGCCATTGGTTCATTAAAAAACTTGTGCATCAAAATAGCAACAGTCTAATGACTTTATACAAAGGTCTGCTTCCAAGGGACTTTGTTGTTCATGGTAAACACAAATTAGAATGAATCATTCTGAGATTTTTTTTCAGTTACAACATTTTATCATAATTTTAAAAGCTATGTGTTGGAACCTAGTTTGCTTCCTCGCTTATTTTTAACATTTAAATGAGGAAGAAAGGAAACAAATTTTTCTAGTAATAGCCTGACTCTTTAGCATCTTGTTTAGGCTTTTTTTTAGGTTAATTACTTCTTCTCCAAATGAACATTATGCCAGCTAAGCTTGTTGTCATATTTATCCATACTTTCAATGTTACATACTAATTTTCTGACAGTTTTTCATAGCACTAACTTTGAGAGAATTTGGCATTATTCTTAGAGTTCATGAGCTTTTTTGAATGATGAATGAAAAACTCAAGTAATTTTCATACAGATATTTACAAAAAAAAAAAAAAAATTCACATGTACCTTATTTTAAGTAACAGAAGAGTTGAGTGAATTTTGGCCTCCAAAAATGTAGGATCTTAATTCACTTTCAGCCACTCAGTATTAAAGGTTCCTTTAGCTGTTGCATCTTCAATACTTTGCTGCCTACAGAGGAAATTTTCCTATATGGTCTAAGCTAACTAAAAGATAAATCATAAAAATGTGTATTGCACGTTTTTTACTACCATTTTAAACATGTTCTGAAAAAGTTAGTATCGAACAACAAAGCATAAGAAGGTGTCTTTCCAAACTTCTGCCTTAAAATGCAACCTGTAGCCAGAGAAAAGTAACTGCCTGTATTACAAATATTTACATAAAGTCTCTGAGCACAAATAGCAGCAATACATAATTACCTCCTTGTTATGCTCGGCTTGCTGATTAGCATTGAAGGGGAGGGACTAGGAGAGAAAAGGCATAGCAGGAAGGCAGCCAGCACATTAGCTGCCATTTGTGTATACATAACTCTTAATAAATCAAATTGGCAAAGTATCAGCTGGCACTTGGTTACTGTATGTGTTGTGCAGTAGTTTTATACAAAATGTTGGTTTTTTGACATAATCAATAATTATTATTGAAGACATCACAATTAAACAGAAGCAAGTTATTAAACTCCGTTGATGGTGGTTTCTGTGAGAGGTAATGAACTGTGTGTAGTAGAATTAATCTTACTGGTTTCCACTGAATTTGACTCCAAACCCACTTCAAGCAAGACATCAACTGCCAGCAAGGTTAGAAGCTTTTATCATTATGACAGACTAAAACCATCACACTATGTCCTGAAGGCACGATGTTTTTTCTCTCTAGCTTTTGTGTAAATCTTAGCGAATACTCAAACATGCCAGGCAGTGCTTATTTGTGTTAGCAAGCAATTACTTTTCCACTGTCTTAAGAAACTTACTACAAGAAAACAAATAGCAAAGAGACTTATAACTAAGTTTTCACATCTTTGAACTTTTTCCTATTCTAATGAGAAACTGTTTCGTCCCAGTTGTTCAGATTTTCATCTTTTCAGCACTGAAATTTCTCTTTTGAAGCTTGACATTGATAACCAGAACTCATTGGTATTGCTCCTTTGTTATAGCCTTGTTTACTCTGTCTGTCTCAATGCTGCACAAGTTATACTTGCAAATACTATAAATCCATGCAGGAGCAAAGGCCATTACTGATTCTGATAATCCTCCTAAATAAGACCATCTTGCTTGGGAGTGGACAACAGACACTAATTTTAACAATTCAAGGTCATTCTCTGGACCAGCAGAAAATGGGATGCCATGAACCTACATTTATTTTGCAGTGTGAGGTAGAATATGTGCTCTAGTCAAAAAGAAGCCCTGTATATGCGTAAGTATGTATATATGTATATCATAGAATTCAGGTTGAGAAGAGACTGATGGAGGTTATCTAGTCTAATACATCGCCCAAAGCAAGGCCAACTTCCAAGTTCAGGTTGGTTTTTATTCCTGTAAAAGTTGGGTTTAGAAGGTGTGAATGAAATGGATTGAACAAAAGGAACAATCAGAAGATAGGTGGTTAAAAAAAAAAGAAAAAGGAGTCTGAGGGTAGGTTGTCTTTCAAAAAATTGGAAGGACGAATAAAAAGAAGGGAGAAAAGAGAAAAAGCAGTGAAGTAGGAATAAGAAAAATCTCTCTCCCATAATTCAGCCTAAAGGCTTTACTGGCAGCAGCATCCTCATCAGACAGTGGAGGGGAGGTGAGGGCAGCTGGGAAGAGCAGTGTGTAGCTGCGTGCAGTTTTTACTTGACTGAAAAATAGCAAATGATATGTGACTTTCTGTTGTTCCAGAAGATGCCATGAAACAGCGCAGTATTCTTTTTATTTATAATAGTTTTTCTGCCTTTCTGTGGTGAGTTGTCTGTGGCTGGCTGCCAGGGGGCCGCCCAGCCGCTCTCACTCCCTCTCCTCAAACGGGACGGGGAGAAGATGAAAAAGCTCATGAGTTGAGTGAGATAAAGGCAGGGAGATTGCCTACCAACGGCCCTCGTGGGCACAGGAGGCTCCACTGGCAGGAAACTGATGTAATTTATTGCCAATTAAAAATGGATGGTGAGAAACAAAGACAAAATCATCTTTCCCTCAGATTACCAGCTTCACCGCTGGGCTCAGCTGTGCCTTGTGATGGGTCCCTTATGGAGCTGGCCGGAACCGGCTGGAACCGGCTGCGCCTGGCATGGGGCAGCCCCGGCCTTTTTTTTGCCTGCAGCCCCCCCCCGCCCCCCGCTACCAAACCTGGGCTAGTACACCCAGAATGGTAAAAGCTTGTCAGTTAATTTATACTGTTGTATTTAACAATAAATGCTAACTGGGCTTATCAAAAACAGTTCTGAGTCCAAGATTTTAAAAATGTATGTTAAAATTTTCATTTTAGTGATTCATTTGATGGTAGTTCTAGTGCAGGATGTGTCGAGGAGGCAGCTTCACAGCAATGGATGGCGATCAAATACGCCATCAAATGTGTACTGGTTCACCGGGGTGCAGGGGTGAGCTGAAGTTGCGAACGTGACAAATCTGTGATCTCAGGTGCTGCTTTTATTAGACTCAGCATTTTGGGGTAGAACATAACATTTAAATTTGACTTTAACGTAAGCAGTAGACAAGAAACAGGGACCATGTTACAACTTCAGAGTGTGGAGATGAGTCTGGAGATTTGATCATGTTCTCTCTGGTAGTTCTTGAAAGATGAGAAAAATCTATCGAAGTGGAAGATGTTGCAGGGGGAGGAAAACTTGT
>KL289051.1:31090-80309 GCA_000699545.1 Podiceps cristatus | reverse complement strand
AAGAGTGAGGGACTCAGTTCTGATAATGGTGGGATGTTTGCTTTTTGGCTACTCCCTCCTAGGTCAAAAGGAAAAGTTACATTAGAAAGTGTATCTCCTTTGCCCCTGTCCCCCTCTGAATTAATACACCACTTACAGAAAGATGTCACAACCCAATGGCCAGTTACTCATTTGGAAGACATGAGAAAGTTGGATATAGTGCTTCAAAATGTTGTTAGGTAATATTTGTAGAGAAAACCAGCTTTCCAATATTGAGAAAGCATATTCATCATGAGTAGAACAAATACATGTACTAATCTGCTTCAAAGTCTTGCTGATAATAGTGTTTCTGAACGGAGAGGGAAATTTGTGGTTCTCCCTGGAATATTCAATCTGTACACCCAATTAGGGCTTCCTGAGGCAATTAAGGCTGTAACTATACTAACGGAGAAGCGGCAGAGTTGTTTTAGCATGGCACTTCACTTGAATTAATATCTTCCACTTCTTTGCAAGGTTAATTAGTGCCAGTTGTGGTGGGGATCCTCTGTAAGCACGTTAGCTTGAAATTGCTGACTCATTTCACGTTTTAAGTTGAGCAGATGTATGATGGCAGCCATGGATTTTTGGATACTCTTAATTTTTGCAGTCTATGAGCCCCTGGCCCAAAGATGGAAAGATTTTTGTTCTTATTAGTTTGTTTATTTCTTCTCTTCACATTTTAAAATTAGCATTAGTCTCAAATGAAATGCCAGCTTGTTTTCTATAGATATATAGGCAACACTATGTTTGCTTAAAAATTTAAGGTTTTATTTACACCCTACTCCCCCTGTAACAATCTTAACAGCTTGATACATAAAATAATTAAAAACTGAGCTTTGCTGTTTCTCTTTGGAAAGACCTCCTGTCATTTTTAAGCCTCTTCTAAACATCTGTCCTGCTGTTGCTCTCTGTCAGAACATTTAGACAATTTGTGATGTATTTTTCCTACTATTGACAATGCAAGGAAAAACAAACGAACGCCTATTGGGTTGTATGCTGCTTTTGCAGTGACAGTGTCTGAGAATAGCATGGTAATTATGTGACAAATGCCCTTGAATGTAGTGAGAGGGAGATCTGTTGTTCTCCAGTGCGATACGGTTGGATGAACCTTAGTATAATTCTGGTTCTTTCTGAAAAGATGTTCTTCTAAACAGAAAAAGAACATGCTTGCTTGCTTGCGGCATGCTTGCTACATAGTAACTTCTTATTAATAATAGAATTTATGGTAATTTTACATAGCATACGCTGATGGTATTTTCGCCTTTGTTTCTTGAAGGAATGCCAAGCACCTAGTTTTCTCATCCAAGTGTTTTTCAAACTTCATCTCATGTTTTACATCTCAGTAAAATAGGGAAAAAGAACTATGAACTATAAATAATGGAGGTTAAAACACAGAGAGGGTCTTAGCTACTCTGGGTGCATATTGTAGGTAAGGGAAAAAAGGAATAAAAGACAGAAAAATGTGTTATAATGGACTTTGATCTCTAGTGACCAATTTCTTGATCAACAATATTGAAACTATATCTCCCACCTACCATTTGTTGGAGGTTTTTTTTTTTTAAATGTTGGTTGGACAGTGTATGTTGAAGGTTAGCACACTAATTAATTGACCTGTAGCTAATGTTGAAATGTCCAGGATAAAATCTAATTCTGTCTTATGCAGGTATGGAGGGTCCCTGTATCATTGGGCATATTCAGGTTCACAGGCTTAGAAATTTCTGTTCCTTCCAAATAATTTGTTTAGTGCTAAAAAAGTGCAAAATTGCATTTTTAAGTCCTCTTCCACTCATTGCTTTTGAAAGAAAATGCACTTTAGGATTACTAGTTACAGATAACTTCTGAATTTGTGAATATTGCTTTTTCTGAAAGTTACACAAGGTATCCTATGTAATATATCTTATTATCCCTTATCTTCATTTCTTATTCCCTTGAATGATTTTATCAGAAGTTAATAGATGTACCTCTTTCATTCTAAAAAGACCAAGCACACTGAGATGTATGTTCTCTGGATCTTGCTGGTTCTTACTAAATAACTTTATAACATTACTGACCAAGAGGTACCCTCTCCAGAGCCCAAATTTTTTATTGCTTTGTTGTTTTTTGCATATGAAATCTTCATACAATCTTTGAAGAGGTCTTTGGGGATGCGAGGAAGTTGTCTTGCCTTGTCTGGCCAGACTGCATTGCAGGATGGCCCCATCCCACAGTTCCATCATGTCTGGCCACTTTTCATGTACTTCTAATGGCTGAAGTTCCTGGAGTCAACTGATGCAAGATTAGGTTTTCAAACAGACATTCTAGACTCTTTTCCTAGCCTCAAAAAGTTTGAAGTATGATGACCACTCTAAAGTAAAAAGTATTAGGATACTTGTAATCTTTTTTTTGACTGCCTAAATGATGATACCTGGTCTTAATTTTTTTTTTTCCCTGTGGTTTCACTTCTGAAACATCTACTTCCTTCTGTGAATCCCCAAAAGATGTGCTTTTTCTTCACTCCTCTCTTCTGAGGAAGCCAACAGCTCTGCAATTTTTAAACTGCAATCAGCCAGAAATTGAATTTTAGAAAAACTATCTGTTCTATTCTCAGAGGCATAAGTATTAGTTCTGTTTATTCAATCAACTGGTTTAGAACATCACCAAGTAGCCTAACTAATGAATAAGTATCATGGAAAATTTGCTAGATCTTGGGAAGAAATAAAGGAGTATTCCCTTTCTTGCATGGAAGGAGAAAAAAGATTCAATTAGCTAAAGATGGGGGCAATGAGTGCAGCAGAGAACACTGAAACAAAGGTTTGTTGTGAGCTGTGAAATAAAATTTTTGTAGTATTTTAAATATAGCATGAAAGAAGGTTTGTTTTTTATTATTTAAAATTCTGTCTTATTGTTATACAGCAGCAATTTCCTACAGTGCAGAAAATAGTTTGTTTGGGTTAATTCTAAGGCTCATCAGGCTTAACAAGATTTGTTTGAACGCCTATAGCTACAACATTCTGGAGTCACCCTTAGAACTTGCCCTAATACACATCTACCTATTAACATGCCCACATACATATAGATGTTTAAATGTATTATATCTCAGTTTGTATATGTCAGTGAGTATACACGGTGCATACACATGATGTGTTTTATGTCTGACATAAAATGAAAACATTTAAAATAAAATAGAAGCCTGCATTTATTACTTACTTCAGGAGACTGTCTTTCAATGGACTGTTCTTTTAGCTGGAAAAGCAGGTAACATGCTTATTCTCTCCAGCTGTACTGAACTATCAGTGAGTTTGGGGAGGGTGGGGTGGTTACTGTGGTGTTTGGTTTTTGTTTGTGGGTTTTGGTTTTTTGTTTGTTTGTTGTGGGTTTTTGTGGTTTGTTTTTTTTTTTTTTTTTTTTTTTTAAATAGGAGTACATTCATCATCCTCTTTGTGGAATTTAGACTATGATTTACTTCAGGAATTTTTGTTCTTCACTGGATTTTACAGCACTGAAATGTGCATTTTGGACAGCAAATGCTTTAATTTCTACTGAACATTTGAAAAAGTAACTGTATGTGGCCAGCTGTTACACTACAGAAATCATGCAGGACAGATGTTTGTTAAAATGACTAGGATTAGAATAGATCTAGTGCACCCTTCTTATTTTCTCAATAGAATTAGGTTGCAGAAAAAGAACTTACGCTGATTAAATATTTTTAAAATAGATACTTGCACATTAGAAGCAATAGCAATGCTCAGCAAAATTGTCTGGTAATCTTTAGTGCCTTAGCTTGGATTAATGCTGCTCCAGTCAAAAAGAAAAAAGAAAAAAGAAAAAAGTTATAATAATAATGACGTGCTTACATGACCCTGCTGCAGATTGTCTGGAAGTTGCACTGTATTTGTTTTTGTTCCTTCTGCTCTGTGTGGAAAGTGTGGCTGCGTGTTTATTCCCCAAATATTACCTTATTTTAAAAAATGATTGTCAGTAACATAACTGCAACGAAAGAGCCCACTAAATTACTGTCTGAAAAATGTCACCATCAGTGTTTTGTTCACTTAAAAGTGTGCTTTTGTGTTGTAAATGTGCTACAGTAATTTTCTTTCATTTCAGCTATTATAACAGCATAAGTCATCTCAGTTATAGCCTTAGTTCCATTGACTATGATTTTGTAGTAACAAACTCTCTTCCATTGTAACAGCAATTCAGCTACTTGTATAAGCATATAGCCAGCATTTACCCCAACTGACCCTCATCATCACTGTAGCTAAACAAAAACAAAAACAAAATCTCTGCTAGGAAGTGTTTGCTTTAGATTTTTCTTTTTTTTCTTCCATGGAATCAGAATTTATGTTGCATGGGACTGGCACATGTTAATGATATGCAAGAGAAAGCCTTTGAAGGATCAAAAACATACTGAAATTTAATTTCTACAATCTCACTTTTTATGTAAAAACCCTTTAACATTTTTGTGATAGTCCTCTCTAGAGTTTGAATAGGAATCTATAAAACTTTAAAAACCCATGCAATTTAATTGAAAATTCTATATCTGTTGTAAAATTCTTTAGACTCCTTTAAAATTTGTAGATATAAGTTACACTTTGCAAATTAAATTTTATAGACATCTTCAGTAAGAATAGATTTCAGATTAAAATGAAATAAAAGGCACTGCTCTTGCATTTTACCACAGCAGGTTGCAGGGCTTTTGTCGTCGTTGTCGTCATTTCTAAAATAAATGTAGCAGTAGAGGGAAGGTAGGTCTCGGAATAGCACTTAATATGGCCAAAACTAATTTTTTCCAAGGAAGTCATTCTGAGATAAATTTTGATAAGAACATCCATATATCTGATTTCTTTCCTCATAGGTTCAGGGGAAGCTGTTATTTGTGAGATAAATCTTAACCTGCAAACAAGCTCTTTCTGGAGACAGTGTGTGGAAGTTCTCTATGAAGGGATAGACGGTGATTAAGTTATTACGAATAACACTTTTGCTAAAGGTTTGCAGCATGTACAATTTATCAGGGCAACACTAATCAGTAGATGCCTGCCACAAAATTTCAGTGTGAAGTTTGCACATTAAAAGTATAAAGTAAAACATATAGCTAGAAAGCTGTTAGAAATAATTCTACTTTTAGAACTGTGATCCCAGTCTGACAGAAGAAATTAAATGTGTGCTATTTTGATTATTTTATTCCTCTTGATAAAATTATACCAATAACTGAACATATAGGACTTCACAATGAATTTAGAGTTTGACTCTTGAAAATATGAAGTGTTATATGGGTATAGAAGGGTATAATTTGCTGGTTTATAGAAATGGCTTAGATACTGTGGCTACTTCAGCTCCTAAAATGGTATCCGTAGAGCTGGGTATTGGCATTGGTATTACAATTTAAAAATCATTGATCAGGCTCTGTAGAGATTTTGTGGGATGCTCTGTTTGCCGCTATTACTTGCAAAAAGAGAACACATTAATTTGGGCAAATTCCTTTTTTTGTGTTTGTGTGTTTAACTGCAGTGCCAAGTACAGTAACACCGCATTTGGATGGAGTTGTCATGTCGCAGTACCACAGCAATAGAAGATACTTCAAATATCAGAGATATTTGAAGTAAATGGCAATGGGAGTGTTGCCAGTCGGCAACGAGAAACAACTTTCAACGTGCAGGGCTTGTAGAACCCATGGAAAAATTAGCAGAAAGGAAAAAAAACACTTGTGAGAGGATTTCCCAAGTGGCTTGAGCTCTTTTTGTAGGTGAAATTCTTCCTTTGCTTCAGTAACTGTTTCTTTGGTCTTCCCAGTTATACAGGAGAAACCAGCATGCTGGTAGAACTGGAATACAGTGTGCTTTCCTGCAGATCACTAAGGCCTTCAGTAAGGGTATCCGTTGCTGATACTCATTAAAGTGTTGCCCTGTGTGTCTCTGCATCTAATGGGATAGGGGTGCGGCTGATTTCATTCACTGCTGTTAATAAATTGTGCTTTCATTTTTTTCTCTCTTATGCTAACTCTTAGTTGTGAAAATCGTGACTCTACAGGCTAATTAAGAATAAGCACAAGTGTAGTAATAACTATCAAGTGCATTGATTTACATCTGTTTTAGCGATTCTCGTGATCTTCAGAAAAGCCATTTGCACATCATTTCTCATGCTGTTCTCACAAAACACGATTAAATCATCAAATGTGTTTTGATAAGATTACCATGATGATTTCATAAATACTGGTTTTGTTAAGAAGCCTACAGTTTCAAATATCAGAAGTACTGATATCAGAAGTAATGATAAAATACCACTTAACTCTTAAAGTGGAAAGTGATGAGGTGTGCTTCTCATTTCAGTGTATGCAAAAGTAGAAGGTACGCTACACACTCATACAGGCCGAAAGAACTGTATCAGGATCGATCGCATCCTCTCTGGATGCAGAATAGTTTGCATTAAGTGTAGCTTAATGTGTGGGTAATAGAAGCTTAGTGTGTGAGTAACTGAAGCTTGCGGTGTTTCCTGGTCTACCTGTGGAAGTCATTGCATTTCTGAAATAGCGTATGGAGGAGGGAAATGCATGCAAATAGAACTCGGCTTCCCTCCTACAGAATGGTTGTATGCAAGTGGGATGCATGAGGCTCAGGAAATTAATAGTCAGGTCAGAAAGCTGCTGCAGCCTTCAGGCTCTAGTAATCGATGGCAGCTCCTGTGCAGGGTGCTGAGGACATTTGGGCACTGAAAGCCTTCAGTCAGTCGTGTTTCCACTCTCTTGCTTTTGCTGCAGCCTTTTCTCTTACTGGTACAGAGTCTCTAGTTGCATCCAGTGCTCTCTACCACCCCGCAGTCTTCTGAGATGAGGCATGCAGTAGAGCCAAGGACATCATATAAGAAAATGTAGCCACTTTTTTTTTTTTTTTTTTTTTTTTTTTTCCAGCATGGAGAGGGAGAGGACATTACTTGGTCACAGATAAAATTGGACTCACTCACATCACTGCCACATTTCATCCTCAGTGGAATGGTTTCTTGGTGTTTGTCATAAGGAAGCACTCTTCTCATGCATGTAATTTCAAGCTAATTTGTTATTTATCAATGAATAGTTACACTAGTATATGCTATTATAGTTGTACATAATTTATATACACTGTATATTATACAATGTAATACATGGAAGAAGAACAATCTCTTTGATTAAGCTAGAACAAGGTGGAAAGGCTTGAACCATGATCATCTTGTTAAACATCTGCCTGGACCACAAAGAGTAACAAATCGTAAGAATCTAGAGCTGTTACGTAGCCGATGAACAGTTTGCCTACTTGTGTCACCATCATGGTTTAATTCCTTATCCTGGTCTTCATTATTCTGCTGCAGGACAAAGAGCAGGTGATGAACACTAGTTAGCAAACGATACGGCTTGCATGCAGGTTGTTGAATTAGCATCTCCCAGTCTGGACCACGAAGCTTAGTAAAATAGCACCGTCCTAACCTTTGAGAAATCTCAATCTCTGTTGCAGTGAAATTTATTGTGAGAGTTTTAAGAATCAATAATGATTAAAAAGTTGAGTGTCAATTTTAACTATAGATAATATTTAATGATTAAATAATGCTACTTTATGTGACAGTAAAAAAGCCAAATTATGTCAAGCTTACTGGGTGCCATTGTCTTCTCCCTCATTTTCTTACGGGAGCGCATGCCTTGTCTTGTATAGCAGAAAAACGAATTCCTGTTTAATCTTAACAGTAGGCAGAATCAAACAAAGCAGCTAACAGATCTGTTTACAGCCAGAGTTTACTGTATTTAAAGGTTGGTTAGGATGCTATTGAAAGTGCTTTCTGAATAACATAATAGTTGACTTAAAAGATTAAGGATAGCAGACTTGTATTTACTGTAATCCCCAGATTTTGTCATTAAAGCCAAAGAAATTTTGTTTTAAAATAAAAGTGAGTGCACAAAGTCACATATTCTCACTCACGGTGGCTGCCGTAAGGAAGCACCTCGGCATTAGCCGTTCCTGTGCGAGGAGCCGTGCGAGAGCCCTGGGTGTCGTGGCTGAACCCGCTAACCCAGGGCTGTAGTACCGGGTCTGACAACTGCTTGTTCCCTAGCACGTTGCTAGGCACTAGAATATATATATAATGTCCCTTGAACCCGCAGATCATCGCTCAAATGACCCAATCAGTTGGTGAAAGGGAGCTATAAACATGGGTGATGCAGTCTGGAAAAAACCCCAGTATGATATCTTGTAACGATAAGCTGAGATATCTGTAGATGTTGGAAGTAACTTTTTAAAAGTGTGTCTACTGAAATACTAGAGGGCATGTCAGAGAGAGCTTAATTAAGTATAAATTGATTATTGGAAGACTTTTCAAGGGTTAATAATTATGCCTGGAAAAAAAAAAATCAATGTACAGTGTAATTAATTTGAAAGTGCTTAACAGATGCTTTAAACTGATACAGCACAAACAAAAAATTGTCCTTTTCATTTCAGCAGTAAAGTATGCAAAATGAATTGAATGGGTTAGGACACCCAAGCTACAGAACACATTCTCCTTTGCTAGCACAGAATTACCAAAAAAACCCCCTAATGTAAAATGGTTTTTTAAAAGGATTTTAACTTCTTTTTCTCATTCTGCTCTGTGACACAAAACAAATAGAAAGGCTCGGGTCATTTATATAACAGGTCTGTTGCTTAACTCTAAGTCTTGCGGGGTGTTGAAAGTGTTGCTAACAATGTATATTTGCTTATATAAAAACCAGAAAGGGTTAGTGCACAATTTTCTGATTTAGCCTCCCCCCCCATTTGAAGATAGTGCCTGAATAAAAATGCAAGATTTTTATTTACAGTTGGCTTACTGGAATACTAATGTATCTTTTTTTTTTTTTTAAATACAGCCAGCATAGAAATGCATTTTTTTCAAATAGAAAAAAAAAAAAAAAACAACCCACAAACCTCACTAGAAAATCAAAAAGACAGTAAGAAAAATCAATGATGTTTTCAGTCATTGGGGGAATTCCCAGCCCTTTGTTCCGGGGAACTACAGACTTCTAGGATGCTCAGCCTTGGCCAATATACCATTGCTGTGCCACTACTGGGTAATTGTAGTCTGGGATAAAATCTAGTGGCTTTGAAGTAGGACAGGCCTTCCTTGGAAAACCCGCTTTTAATAAGAGTGGATATTTGAAGAATCAGGATGCTGCGAGGGCAATTTTGACTTTTGATTGAGACAGCATTTTTCAGTAGAATGTTTTGTCAGAATAGTGTTGACCAGCTCTTGTTTCAAGTGCTATGTTCAGGCTGATTGAGACAAGCGTTTGGAAACATCCCAAGGTTTTTAATCTGTGCTTTACTGTCTACTACTTATGTTTTAGTTTAAGATAAGGTTCGATACATTTTAAGGCCATCCCCAGTAGGAGGGAATACGTGAAATGGAGAATACTACTGTAAGATTTTTTCAGCCCAGCCTTTAATGTATGCGATTTGGGGCAACTTACTGCAAAACTTTTCTTGTATCTCATAAACCTTACTAATAGAATCATACAGAGGAAACAAACAAAAAAAAAGAGTTCACAAAAAAAAAAAAAAAAAGAAAAGAAAAAGAAAAAGAAATCCTTTACCAATCACAGAATCATAGAAATGTCTGGGTTGGAAGGGACCCCAAGGATCACAGAGTTCCAACCCCCCTGCCACAGGCAGGGACACCAACCTCCAGGCCTGGATCTACACAAGGTTGCCCAGGGCCCCATCCAACCTGGCCTTGAACACCTCCAGGCATGGGGCATCCACCCCCTCTCTGGGCAGCCTGTTCCAGCCCCTCACCACTCTCTCTGTAAAAAACTTCCCCCTAATATCTAATTTAAACCTTCCTTCCTGTAGCTTTAATCCATTCCCCCTTGTCCTGTCACTATCTACAGTTTTAAAAAGTTGGTTCCCCTCCTGTTTGTATGTTCCCTTCAGGTACTGGCAGGCTGCAATGAGGTCCCCCCGCAGCCTTCTCTTCTCTAGGCTGAACAAGCCCAGCTCCCTCAGCCAAATATTGATCTTAATTTAAAATGAAGTCCTAATTGGCATTTTCTGTGCAGAGTTGAATCAGATTATATGTTGCTTTTGATGAGAATCCAGTAAGGAGTTTTTTCCATGTGGCAAATTTATCAGCTGCGCTGATACCAGTGTTTACCAGTGTGGTTTTTTTTTTTTTTTTTTTTTTTGTTTTTTTTTTTTTTTTTTTTTGTTCTTTTTTGTTTTTACCTTCCTTTCTGCAGCATGTAGCAGTGTTCACAGCTGACAGCAGATGACCCAGTTCTTGGCTCTCAGACTGGCTTACTTCCTACATGCCCTTCTCCACGTTGCTAATCTTTCCTTTGATTCCAGAAGTCAGTGACAAAGTGCAGCCTGAGAGAAAGAAAAAAAAGCACAGATCCCATGTTCTTTGCAACCCCTAATCTCCATTTTGCTACACTTACCGAAAGTCTTTTGGAGAAACTATATTAATACGAGTGGACATTTTCCATGTTTAGGGCTGAAAATATGAATATACGTTCCTCAAGGGTGAGAAAGCCACTTTCTCCCATGGTATTTGTATATAATACAGTATTCAGCACTTTTTTTGGGGGTGAGGGGAGCGTAGGACTTTGAGATCTTTGGGGCCATTTTTCTGCTGTTGCTTGAACCTGCATTTTCTTGGTTCTGGAAAGATTTCATACACATGACTACATGATAATCTTACTTCAGCATAAAAAAAAATCATTGTTTTGTCAGAAGTCCTGCCCAATCTAAACTAGAAATACTCAAAACTATACGGATTCATTTTCACACTTTGGTAATGATTGGTGTTCACTTTTTTACTGTCTAATTTACAAGGGCTTATTAGTAAGGTGAGATAAAACATTATGTAAAGCTTACAAAACTGCTTGAGAGTTACAAATATCCAAAAAAAGCAGAAATCATTAGCTGAAAATTACTTCCATTCTGGTTTTGTTTCTGGGGGGTTTTTTTGTTTGTTTGTCTTGGTTTTTTGTGGTTTTGGGTTTTTTTGTTGTTTTTTGGGGGGGGTTTTTTGGGTTTTTTGTTTTTAATACAGTTTTCTAAAGGTTGTGATTTCCATTTGTGGTACAGTAGACTTTGGTTCAATAGCATTAGAGCAATGTTCGTTTGGTTTGGTCGTTGAGATTTCCTAGGGAATTTGCTGTGCAGTGTTGTGTTGCTGCGTTGGGTATTCAGTTTGCTTGAAACTCCCATCTCGCCAAGGCAGCGTGTTTTGGGGCTCAGTGTTTTGGGGCTCAGTTACTGTGAAAGCACTTCAGGCAGGCAGAGTGCTTTCTGCTGCTATTGCCATCAGTGCCACGATTCCTCAGAGAAGATGTTGAGGATGCTTGGTATTGCGCAAGACTGCGCTCATGGTATATAGATACTTTAATAAAATAGAAAAGAATCATTTCTTTACTCAGTTCTGTTGTCTTGTGACAAAGCTCATCTCCAATTGTTCACCTTAATGAAAAAAAAAAGATAGTTCATAGCAATATTTCAGTTGCAAATATGAGGAATGCCACCAAGTCCCACGTGTCGTCTCATTCTTTTCCTTAAAAAAACAGATTTGTATCAGTATCTTTTTTGTGTGTTTTTTTTTTTTTTTTTTTTTTTTTTTCCCATTTGTGATGGTGAATGGTACATTGCATTGCATAAATGGGGAGAGGAAGTAAAAGATTTTATTTCCTGTTTTGTGTTCTGAGTTTTTGGAATTCCTTTGAAATCCAAAGCAAATAACTACTAGGAAGTCTTAATATGATGGGAAGAAACTAAAAGATCTTAGTTGAATCACAAAGAATCAAAAGAATAGTGCCTTTCCACTCTTGTCAGAATAATCATTTGTTTTCACAATTCTGCTTTTTCTGTTGTACTAAATTCACCATATGTTTCAACTAAGCCAGTAACTATTTATTACTGACAGCAGTGCACCAAGATGTTTGATTTCCAAAGCAGAGCTAGATGAAAACAGTTCTGTTTTGTTTTTTAAGGCAATGATAATTGATAAAATAGAATTTGTTACAGGAAAAAAACATGCTACAATTCCAGCAAATTGTAAATATTTCAAAAATAACTGAAGTGTTTCCAGTCTACAAATTTGATATGAAACATTTTTCATTTCTATTCTGGAATCGTTAGCTGAAATTATTTATCATAAATTTCTAGGAAGTGTTAGGGAAAATTATCCCAAAATATAGAAGAAGAGTATGAATTTAAAATAAAATAAATGTCAACAAGATGAATGTATACGAAATGCTTTAATTTCCCTATCTCGACTGTTTCACTGTAAATTTTCGTTTCCTGTCTACAGCATCTATAGGCAAGTGAGGAATGGCAGTGTCCGTATTTAGCCACCAAAGACAGAAGGTGCAAAACTAGTACATACGGGCTCTCCATATAATTTGCAAAGTAAATTAAAATGAATTAGACAGATTCTTAAAAATACTGTTTTTAATTGACTATGCTGTTGACTTCCTCTTCATACAGGTGATGCTTTACTTGTGTATTTGATGAGTGCAACATACTAAATTAACTCACATAGTAAGCAAAACCTTGCAGGGAGCTTAAAATACTAGACCCTGCCATGTGTTCAAGTGCCTGTGAAAGGTCTGAAGGAAAATCTTTGTCAGCTTTCTATTGAAATGTGTGATAGATACGTGAACGCAAACTGACCCTGTTTATACCTGCTGACTGTATTCCTGAAAACGTGTGAGAGTGTGCAGAACAGAAATATGTTGGAATTTCTATAAGGCAGCAATTACACTCTGAATGGCGCATAAAAGAATATGAAAAATAAGACAAAACTAAGTTAATAGTATTACTGTGGTGCTTTGGTATATAGGAGGCATGAGTATTCTGAGCACCACAGATTTCACATGAAGCCGTGAAAGTGTCGTGCAAGCAAGGCATCCTTAAATGGCAGGCTCCATTCTCAATTCGTACAGTGAAAAAAAGGGAATTCTGGTCTTTCTCCTGTGTTTTGGTTTGACATTTGGTTTGCAAGAGACTTTTTCCAGATAAATTGGGATTTTAGCATGGGAGTCGGAAGTAAGTGTGAGTATATTCTGAAGTGCCCTTAAATTTCAACACAGTATTTTTATCTTCAAGTTTTGGTCATACTACTAGGGAAATACATGGCCCTTATTCTCTGTCCTGGTGATTATTTATGGTATGGCTTTAAATCAAAGCTGGCCTATCATTTTCGTGTATGTTGGTTTAAGTTAAATATTAATATGCATCATCTTTAAAACAAATATTTATATTTTCATCCCTTCAAACAACGGATATATGCAAAGAAATTTTTAATATATATCCAAGCTGACAGCCAAAGAGGAAAGAGAACTTTGATTGAAATTTTAACTTCAGAAATGCTGCTTCTGAATAATGATTAATGATACTTAACAATGTAATTGTGTCACTTTTTTACAGTTTTTTACAGTTACAAAATTTTACAGTTACTCTAGTACAGGCTTGTGCTTTAAACGGGAGCTGAATTTCTTGTGTTTGCTGAAATGGGTGAAATATGTTGCACAAACTGGTGCCCATCTTCTGTGTCTGCCTGTCCTGTCTCTGCTTGCTTTCTCTTACGCTGTGAAAAGACCAGGAGCATCTAATGCAGTAGTATTCGAAAAAATAGTTCGGAAAATAGTTTGTAGACTTTCCTCTGGTCTCAGAAAAAGGGTAGAGCTAAAACTGTGATTGCAGTTCCTTGTTAGCTCATCCCCCTTGAGCAGTCTAGTGCTTGTAACAACATTGACCTTTTATACCACTGTGGAAGAGGGAGATAAAAGTCCTTTTCCATTTCCCCCATCGTCCAAGTTGGGCAGAGTCCCTCTCCAGCTGTGTGCTGTTCTAGTTTGTAAGTTCCTTTTGCTGCCTTATTATGGTAGTTCTATTTGTATAAATACATTTTATTACTTATCTATATTACTGTATTTTTTAAAAGCAGTAAATGCTAGTCTTTGTCAATTAAATTACACATAATAATTTACAAAAACATAGCTGTAATTTTGTGTATGTCTCTGCAATTAAAGTGTTCTATCTTAGTTACTTGGAAAGGTCATCGTTTTTCTTTATACTTGGTTTCTCATATGTGAAGAGAATAAATATAGCCTAGTTATGAGCCAAGCATTTAACTGGAAAGTTTGTTGTCTTAAGCTAATATTGTACTTACATTGTGTTAGGCCTCTTCTCATTAGAAGTGGCTGAGACAGTCTGAGTTTAAATATTAAAACTAAGATTAAAAATTAAGTAGTTTTGCATGTTTCTCTTCCTCAGGGAAACAATTTTTGTTCCACAGAAGTTCCAGATAACTGTCAGTTCCCTGTAGGCTTTAATCATCTCCATTTCTGTTGCATTTCTGCCTCGTAGTGGTCCTTATTCAAGGTATTAGCTCATTAAAAATACCATTTACCCTTCTAAATGTAAAGATACAGCTCTTAAAAGTCTTGTTGATATTCCAGAATCTCAGTCCATTTTCCTCCCAATTGATGTTGTTTACATATTAAAAAATGAAGATGTATTAATTATAAAAGTTATTATTGACCTGACGAAAAATTGCAATAAGGAGAAAAAAAATCATCTTGTTTAGGTATGCAATGGTGTCTTTTATAGGCAAAAATAAGCAGCCGACAGTAGTCAGAAAAGGATCTTTAAAGACTGAATAAATGCTTGGGTTTTTCCCTCTTGGTTTCTGCCTTCAACTGTTTCACCTATTACTTTCTAGAATTCAGATAAATGTATTTTTTTTCCTGGAAAGAAGACACTTTTATAGAATACACTAGCTTAATTTATTAGTTTCTAACTGCACTAGGAGTTAACCTACTCTGCAAAGAGTGAGAGGAGTGGATTTGCTGCCCTTAAGGGAGGCTTTTTATTCCTTTTGGTTTCTCACTCCAAATACCATAATAGCCAATGTAATTATTTCAGTTCTGCCTTAATAGATGAAAAGAAAAGCTATAGTAAGTAATTTAAAAGTAATAAAATGAAGCATTTCTGTTGTCATATGTGCTTATACATGTGTATACACTATGGCACTGTTCACTCAGCAGGCTTTTTCTTTTTTTTTTTTTTTTTTAAGTTATATTACTGAATGCAATTCTATTTACACTTTTTAGAAGGCTCATGACCCATCCGATGTGCAGGTGATAAGCGTGCATGTCTACTGCTGCATGTACATGTATTTTAGTCACTTCAAGATTCAGCCTTAAAGTGTTAAACTGGTAATATGTGTAATTTGATGTGCTAACTCATGATGGGTTTGATTTTAATAAAAATTAAATCTAAACTATATATTAGAAGTTTTGGATAATACATGCCAACAATTATTCTTTGCAGCTAAAGTGGAACTTTTCTTTGCTAATCAGTGGAGATGAAATAATAGGCTAATAAAGGCATAGCACTGGTGTGTAAATGATTGATTAATAAAGAAAAAATAAGAAAATACAAGCTTAAAAGGTATTTTTTTTAAATTGAATTCTTATTTTGAGTGGAATGGTATTTGACAGAAGGATGTGGATGAATTTTACCATTGATTTTAGAAAGGGAGGGAGTCATAAGCCTAAATGCTTATACATAATGAATCTTACTTCTGTTTTAATGGTGCTGTTGGATCATTTCAGCAAATAAAATTACCCCAGTGCAAAATGGAAGTGATGCAGCAGTGACTCATACCTATTGATTCTTCAAGTTGTACTGGAATAGAACTGGTGTAAAGTAAGTGAGTGCACTGGGAACCTTTTGTCTGCAGTGTGCTGCTTTAGGCAGCGTCTTTAGCCTTGCGGTAGACTTAGCAGCTCAGGTTAGTGAGATGTAGTTTAGCCAAAAGTAGGTATTGTTTTGTTTCCTTGCCCTGAACCATTTATGTACAGCAGTTTATTCTGGTTCTTGTAGTTCCTCTTACTTTTCTCTCTATATTAAGTGCCCACAGCTCAGATCCTCTCTCTCTCGCTCTTTTTAAGAAATTGTGAGGCACGGCATTTGGCTCAGGATTCCATTCCCGTGAGTATGGAGTTGTTCCTGAATAATTATTGATTTCCACAGTTAAGTGACAAGCCATTGTAATTTTTAATGCCCCTGCACATTTGCAGCTCCATCTTTTAAAGATTCTTTTCTAATTCTGGTATTTGAATATCTAGAATATGCCCCTTTGGCATCCCTGCCAATGTTGATTATATAGCACATGTAACCAAAACTGAAGGAAGAATTGCTTTATACAGCATTAGAAGTGACCGCCATAATGAGCTGATCAAATTGAGGACAATTCTTTAAATCCATTCTGTGAAGTACTGTAACTTTTTCATGTGCAGTATTGATTGTATTCCCGTTCTGATGAACAAAACCATGATGTTTCAGTCAACATGTGTGTTGGTGTGTAATTTTTATGTTGTTTTTTTTTTTTTTTTTTTTTTTTAAATTTCCCCACACCCTGTGTTTTAAATTGTATGACTGAACTACCTTGAAATATAGAATCTACACTCTTCCTGCCCTGAACTGGCATGGTTTTTTGATCGTGGTCCTCAGGCAATACCAGAAGCAAATAGGAGACTGACTTTTTTCAGTGCTCTGCGAATACAGACAGTTTTCTGTTTCAACCTAAATACTTCTGAAGTAACTTTCAAAACATTTTAAAAAATGAGTTCTCACCTCACAGTCTGATGGGAAATCATTTTATCAGATTTTGTTATAAATGGAAATGTAAACTGATCTAACTCTAGTTTGCAGAACCCTGTCCTCCCATCCGCTGCCAGCCCAGCGTTCCTGCCTCGTGCTGCGCTGGCATTCATGCCATCGTGTGTCAACAGGGCTCAGGAAGCTGATTATTGAAAAACTAACCTTATGGAAAAAGATACCATTTGGGGGCTAATTTAAGTTTCTAAAATTGTTTATTTGGATTTGTAGAAATACTAGTAAGGCACAAGCAAAGGCTCTGAAATGCCGAAGAAAGGGCTAGGGAAATGTCAGTAGGAAGCCTGCCTTAAGTTAGCTTAGTGACTGTGGAACAGCACTCAAGAGGCTTCTAGACCTCATGTCTGAAAACTGGTGACTGAGTAACTCACTAGCTGGCTGTTTATCTGAATAAAACCTAGTCTGTGAATTTGCCATAGTTGCACTCCCTGGAAGTTACCCGGCAAAACAATCAAATATTCTGGAAAGCAGTATAATGTAAACAGAATGTAATTAGAATTCATCCCCAGGGATATTGATATAGCTCATTGAAAATACAGTTGTGTTTGCAGAGGGATAATATTTATGACCAGAAAACCATACCTGCTTGTGATGTAATATAATGCCTTGAATTTTCACATTCCTTTTCTTTATTTAGAATCATAGAATCATTGAATCATAGAAAGGTCTGGGTTGGAAGGGACCCCAAGGATCACAGAGTTCCAGCCCCCCTGCCACAGGCAGGGCCACCAACCTCCGGGCCTGGATCTACACAAGGTTGCCCAGGGCCCCATCCAACCTGGCCTTGAACACCTCCAGGCATGGGGCATCCACCCCCTCTCTGGGCAGCCTGTTCCAGCCCCTCACCACCCTCTCTGTAAAAAACTTCCCCCTAATATCTAATTTAAACCTTCCTTCCTGTAGCTTTAATCCATTCCCCCTTGTCCTGTCATTATCTACCCTGAGTTGCAGTTTATAATGTTTATTCTATAATAGATTTGGAGACTTATGAAATTAAGTTTTAAAAACCTGAAGAAAACTTTTTAAAAAGTTTCACCTGAAGTACAACCTATTCACAGGTATCTTTGCAAGTCTTTCTTGTAAAATATGAAAGCTAAATGCTATGTATTCTGAAGGAACACTGAGCAAGACACAGTATTTGATGTGACACATTCATGCTTTGCTTGTCAGGCAAAACAGTTTTCACTATTATTCACTGCCCTCTGCATATTGAAGAACATGTCTGAAGAAAGCTGAACGCTCTTGTGTTTTGTGATAGTGTGTTACTGGGAAAATAAAACAGCTACAATTATCTGCTCAACAAATAGAACTCGTCAGCTGGCAGGCATGCAGAACTAATGCAGATGGCCAGCTCAGAAAAGCTGTCAAACAGGAGGACTGAAGTAAAATACATTTTCTTCATATTCTGTAGACTTTCTAAAATAATATTTGGGGTTTTTTAAAGTCAGTTCAGGGGATTTTAGTGCTCTTTCTTAGCTCAGGTGTTTTCCTGACTTCGGGAGAAAAAATAAATCTCTTTTAGCAGGAGAGGTATTACCAAAATAGTGACAGGTATCTTTGGATGTCTCATTTAGACTGCGGAGAGGATCTTTGCATACTAGTGCTCCTCTCCTTGGAAGAAAGGAATGGGATTTATGTCTACTGTATGTAGAGAATTTTGAAACAAAGTTAGAGATTTTGTATAGTCTGGGACAGGTAACTCTTTTCCTTCTTTGAGTGAATGTCCTATTTTCCTCTGCTATGAATGGCATGTTGGTAGCACTTCAGAGAAACACTCTTTTATTGGAGAGCATTTTTATTATTTACTGTTCTGTCAGTTATTTTAGTCCTTACAGGTAATGAAAAATACTCCTTTGGATCTACTCATCCTCTCTAGGTGTTTTCTCTCTGTGCAGTGTATACATGCAATAGATACCACATAATGTTGGACTAAAGTAAAAAGTACATTTAACAGTTACTGCTAGCATAGGGAGTGTTGTACATATTGGAAAAATTGACCTTATTTATTCATTAATATGTTGTTTTGCCTACCCTGCAGGGCAATGGTATGAAGGGAATGCTTTATGTAAAATAATTCAGTCCATCTGGAATGTGTCTTAAGACTTTCAAAGATAACTGTTAAGCCAATTACTCTGGGTTTTTGCCTGCTTGCTTGCTTGTTGTAAATGATAATATTCAGAGGGGTTTCTTCTGGTTTTTTTTGGTGGGGTTTGTTATTGGTTGGTGTTTTTTTTGATTGGTTTGTTTTGGGGTTTTTGGGGTTTGTGGCTTTTTTGTTTGTTTTTTGTTTTGTTTTTCTTTTTTTGGTTTTGTGGGTTTTTGTGGGGGTTTTGTTTGTTTTGTTTTGCTTTGTTTTGTTTTTAAATGGATGCTGTGTCAGAGGAGAATTTTTATCTGGTAATTTGAAAACAGAGGGATGGCTACAAAGGGAAATAAACGGAAGACAAATAGAAGGTGCCACACTGTATATTCAGACTGTGGAATGTATAGCTAGAAGCATTCAGTCAATCAGAATGGACTTTTCAAAGGGTTTCTGTGTGAAAGCACAGAATTGGTTAGATGTGTGTGATATGGCGATGTCAGCCTCCTAGGGAGGATCACACGCACACCTGTGGTCTGATCTAGTAAGGCGCGTCCTTTGATCTGAATGATAAGAAGCCACCCAGGTGCCAGTATAAACTTATTTGATTGCACTAGCTCTTGTTATTTCCCTTTGCTCTGTGGCATACCCTAGTACAAAGCTAAACTGGAAGATTAATATTCACTTTTGTGTCTGTACCCTTTGTTGTTCCTTCTTAAGGAGAAAAATGTTGAGAAGCCCTTATTTATTTTTAATAGAAATTCTAATGCGCGCTGTAGCTTTCTGTAATTCAAACCACTCTACATCCCAAACTGGTATGTGGCAGGTTGTACACCGTTCTTTGCTTAACATCTTACAATGAAAGTAGCTCAGGGCTGTGTCAAAGATTAACCTGCTCACGGGATTCATGAGATACATGGATAGGCTGAAAAGCAGCTAGGTTTTTGGTTGTTTTTTTTTTAAATGTCTCCGAAATCTTATATATTAAAAGCTTTTAGAACCTGCTGTCCTTTAAAAGATCTTTTGATCTTAAGTTCTAGGATCCTGGGGGCATTAGGAACAGAGGCTGCCGAAGTGCCACTTACGGACTTACGGGAATTTACAAAAGCAAAAAAAGTGGCCCAGGAGTCCAGTGCTCCGCAATGGCGTTTTCTTTAATTTTTTAACAAGCTTCAAAATATTTCTGTGAAAAGTTGTATAAACATTCTTACAAATCTTTTTAAATTTTTTGTTCAGATGTCACATCCTGTATGCAAGAATAGTATATAACATGCTTTTACTGAATTTGCAATTCATCGTGTCTTTTTCTTTAATTAGGTGGATGTAGAATTCTAAACTTCAGGAATAATTACAAAGTCATGAAAAGGACCTTTCTGGATATACTTCTATCTATCTATAGATGTTCTTTCAAAGATAGAAATATATGTTTGCTTTAGGGGGCTGTGTGTGTGTATATGTACGTACACACTCAAACAGATATTCTATATATACACTTATTTTGAATGTAGATTGGTGAATGTGTGTATCTATATATTTACATACATTTGCACATTCTGGTTTGAAGAACTTGTAGCATCTTCAGTAATTCAGATGTCTGTTTAACTGGGAGTAATATTTTGTCTCACATTGAAAAGCTGAATTGGATTTGTTTTTAAGAGTTGAGCCTGAAGGATCTTTTTCAAACTATAGAGCAGAAATCAGACCAAAAATGTCTTCAGTAAAGACCGGTTGTTGTCTGGTTTCTGATTTGTTGGTGGCTTCAGATGACCCACACCCTCCAGTCTTTTTCTTCTGCTTGGTTCCATGAGGCTTTAATGTGTTTGAAAAATAGCTTGGTGAACTGTTGAAGTTTTTCCTCCCTGATTTCTTTGGCTATATTGTTTTGGCTATGTTTTTCTTGAATTTTGACCATTTCAGTCATTCAGAGCTGACAGTGTGGCTTTTCTCTGCTCACATTCTATTTGTGTTGAAATGTGGGTGTTAGAGATGTTTGACTTACGTTCTTCCAGATGTATGAGCAGTTTTCAGTATGCCACATGGGAACACAGAAACATGAGACTTAAAGGTTTATTAGCCTTTCGGCAGAAAATGCAAGTTATTGTTGAACACTTTGTCATCAAAGCAACCACAATTACAACATTTTGTTACAAGAAAATCCTGTATAGAAGAATTCCAGGAAGTCATTTATGTTCTATTCTTATGATATGACAACCATGACTTTTTACCTCCATAAGCACTGGTGCAACATTCTTGTTTTAGCATTGATTTTGGTCCAGTTACCCCATCAGAACAAAGGAAAACTCAAAGAACAGAAAAAGAACCCTGTGTGTAGAGATCCTCACAAGTAACATGAAAAACCATGAAACTCATATGTGCACACACACACCTCACTTGTCACACTGTAAGATGGACAGCTAAAGAGGGAAAACAAGAAAAAGCAAATTAATTTGGTATATGGAATATGTTCATTGTTTAATTACTCCACAACAGGAGTTACTGCACAGTCACTAGTGCTGCACATAGCCAAGCATTCAAGTTGCACATAATGAGTTAACTCCAATGTGTGTTATATGCAATTGTAAAAATACAGCTTGACACATCTTACTTCCATTTCCCAATATTACAGTATGATTTGGCCTTCTTTTACTGCTATCAGCTTCCCCCCCCCCCCCCCCAGCAGCATTGCACAATTCTTAAATCTCTCATAAATTTGCTCCAAAAAGAGAGAGTTCTGATTTTACTGTATGCAACTGTTAAGGTTGAGACACTTAGGCCAGTGCCTGACTGCGAAAACTGTGTCCCAGTACTTACTTTATCCAGCAGCAGGCTTTGCTACGATTGCTGAAAATAAAACTTAATATAAAGACCTTGTCCCCCAATGGTAAAACACAGTGTACCCGTATTTGGATACCACATGTTCCTGTCATCATTGTATTATTTGATCAGTTATTTCAGTAGAACAGAAGACATGAAAAATACACTGTGGACTCCATAAATGGGCCTTGCACCACAGCCAGATTGTCTCTGGAAAGACAAATTTAATTTTGCTTTTTACCGTTTCATTATTAAGTACAGAACTTGCCAAAAAAGGTCAGACCTTAAAATCTAAAGCCAGGTTTACATGTGGCCAATAGGAAATGCATGGTTAACATCAAAACAAAGGCAGAAGCTGAGAAATCAATAACCCTTGACAAGCAACTGACAGTCGAGAGAGAGGCTCTTAAAAAACATTGTTGGTCATTGTAGCACTGAAAATAAACTTATAAAATAAGTGTCAAAATTATTTTGGGTAATTCAAACATGAAAGGTAATTTCCTGGAAAGTTATTTATAAAGATAGTAAGGAAAACAGCAGATATCCTGTTTACAGCTGACAGATGCAATACCTGCTTTTTGATTTTATTTATTTATTCTTTTCCTTTCCTCACTGGAACTCATGAGGAAATACAGTATATCCAGCAGCACAAATCCCAGTGAAAAATGTTGATGGTGACTACATTCCAGCGCAGGCAAAGCATATTGTAAATAATGTTCTCCCTTTTTTTCCCCAGCTCTTTATTAGCTTCTCTCCAGTGCTGACTCTATCAGTGCACTTTTATATCGGTATCTATAAATTATCAACATCCACCATTGATCTGATAGTGAGGACAAGAATGAAGTATTTAAATCTCAGCTTTGATTTAAAAGATTGTGTTGGATGTTTTTACTGCCAGAATTCCCTTACTGAGAAGCAGAATTCACTAAAAAACAGTAAGACTAGAAACCCTATGCTTGGAGGCTTCCCCTTTCCCCCTCTGCCCCCCCAGTTTTTCCAGCATTTTTTTTTTTTTTTTCATAAAAGGCAGTTCAGCTTTAGTAGAAATTTTATGACTGATGTGAAAGTCGTCGGCTGTTGCGCAGGAGTGGGGCTTCTGATAATGGAGCATGGAGCGTGGATAAGATGAGAGAACCTCTGCCTCCAGACAGTTTTTAGGACAAGGGCTTAACTCTAACTTTCTCAGCCTAAAGACTCTTCCTGGGTAATGTTCAGGTATTTCTACTTTGTTCTGGATTATTTTTTATATACTATGGCTGTTGCTGTCCTTCGGTTTTGCTGCTTAATGCTTTGCTGATTATTTTGCTTAGAAAGGAGTTTCTCTAGGGGTCCTGAGGTCAGTCTCTGTAAACGACATCGGTTTCTGGCCATGGCTCATTATAGGAAGACATTAGAGAGGTTGCCAGACCTTGTATTTGACTTTGACACCTGAGGAGAACACATGCATATAATGTCAAAAGAGTAACTTTTGACTTTGTGCGTACACACACACACACGCACACACACAACCTCTCATTGTTATGCTTGAGAAGAAAACTCAAAACACTTCAGTGGTTCAGACATATTATTTTGTCAAGTCCTTACTCTGTCTTGTTGACAGAATACATTTTCTCAAAAGCTGAAATCATTCTGTCAAGGAAACTTATTTTGTTCAATAATCCTGCTTGTTGACAAATGTTCAAAAGGGAAAAAAATCTTCAATTATTCTGGGAATGTTCTGACTGGTATCTCTAGGTTTATTTATTTTGCCATGGGAAAGAATGGTTATTAGTTTGTAGGTGAACTATCCAGGTCTTGATGTAATGAAAAAAAAAACGTATCTTCCTTATACTTATGTGAGTGTGCTTTAGGGGAGGCTTTTTTCAAAGAAGGTTGTTCAATTTTAGGTCACATTCTAAATGACAGATCAGCAGTGGAGGACAGGCAGCATGTGTATCAAGTGAGTGGAGAAAGGGTGAGCAGAAAACAAACATATCTGTCATTTAAGTCAAGCAACCATGGCAATGGAATGAAGACACATTTTCAAGTGCACTCATCTTAATAGTTGCATATACAAATAGAAAAATAGGAGAGTGATAAAAAAATGTTCACACTGGGCTATTTCTACTTATCTTCCCACTCCGCCCTTTAAATTAAATTGGTTCCAATTTAGGAAGGTGAAGTCCTGGTTTTTGTTTGTGTTTGGTTTATGGGTTTGGTTCTCTCTCTTTTTTTTTTTTTTTTTTTTTTTCCCCTCAACTAGAGGATTGCTGAAAATATGACAGATTTAGTCCATTGAGTGTCAGGAGCGGTGTGAACACTTCAGTATTTAAATCCTAATTGTCATTCTCTCAATACTGGCACCAGGAGGAATGTAAGTGTCACCTTCAGTGCTTGTTCTTGTTTCCAGGTGGCAGTGGTGACAAATTTGCACTAATTTTAGTGGATTGGAAATAGGCTTTTGAGATGGAGACCTGGTTGACATTTCTCCTGTGACTGTTAATGGAATTTAAACTTTTGAGTCATTTAAGGTACTTCGAGAAACCTGTTGGAGGGTGTCAGGGAAGAATTTTAAGCTGGTCTTTATGGTATTCTGTGAGCTCTAGTTTAAGCTTTTTATTTAAAATTTAGTCTAGTGCGTGTTCTTAGGTTTTAATAGTTGAGCCATATAAGCTATCACTGCATGTAACCATGTATCCTCTCCACTACAAATTTGCAAGTGATGGCGATGTCTGTGTACTTGTGTTCCGTTCTTCATTCAATTCAATCAATAAACCTTCACTCAGTCCCATAATCTAGTTCTACAAGAACTTATTCTATTGATCTTTGGATGTTTTCAGGTTTATTTTGTTCTCTAGACTCCTAACAAATAAAATAAATACTATGATTTAGTTTCCGATAATGATCGCAGCCCATTAATTGATACTTAGAAAGTTTTTCATTCTTAATAGTGCAGTCACTTTTTTATTGTATTTGGGCTTATTCTGTTCTTCCCTGCTGTATTGTCTGCCACATTTGTTTAAGTAGAATGGTGGGTATTTTTTTTTCCCTTTTCATACATTTAATTCATTCTATTGATTTACCAGTCCTTTGTAGTCGCACTGTCAATTGTCTTGATCTCTGTAATTCCTAATATACAGCATTTTTGTCATACATTAAAAAAAGATGTCATTCTATCTGATTTTCCATTCAAAGGAAATTCAGATTTTTGAAATAATAAGCAGTGTGTTATAATGGATGCTTCTTTGACACCTTTAGATCAAAGAGAAAAGCAACAGGATTTTTAATAGATACTCTTAGATGTAAATCATATTGAAAGACTGAGGAAAAGTAGAACAGTCCCAACTTCCTTTCAGGCAGGCAGCCTTTCTGTTTATTATTTTCGTCTCACATCACGGTACTAGTTTCACACCTGAATGTGTTCAGCGGAGTATCCGAACAGCATTCTGAAGTTTCTACATCTCTGATGTTCTCACCTACAGACGCAAAGTTTGAAGAATGTATTTTTATAGAACTCGTCAGGTATCATACATTTTTTGAATTCTTTGACTTTTCTGTGGAGGATTCTGCCATTTGTGTTGTGGGTGTATTTGAGGATTGGTGCTTGGCTTTTGTGCTGTGACAGATGTGAAGTGTTTATGTGGTGAGAACTGCCCAGCCTTCTCAATGGAAGAGCCCAGAGCTCGTCCACACAAGTATGACTGCTGCACCAGAAGTCAACATGGGAAAACGTACATTTCTAGCAGAAAATAGTGGACCTAAGCAAAAAAATATCTACAGTACTGGCAAGGACAGATGGTGGTTTGTTGTAAAAGGTCTGCATTTTGCTAATGTCACTATTCTGTTATTTGTTAGTTAAGAGAGCTGGGGTGGCATTTTACCAAAAGTGGGGTAATGAGTGCTACTGACTCACAATTACAAATTTTAAGTCTCCGATAAGCTTCCTTGTAATCAGTCAGTAGGTGCAATACATTTTCATGGGGAAAGTTTTGAATATACTACATCTCCTGGTGAAATAAACTTCAGCTGCAGTTTTCTAGTACCAGCAGAGTTTTGATACATTTGTACTTTGACATCTCTTTTCCAATTAGGCCATTCTAGAAGCTGATAATACCTGGTTTCAGTTACCATGTTCCTTTTAACTCAACATTTTTAGTATAATTTCTTTGTGTTTCTCTGATGAGATGAGCTGCTGATTCTTTGTCCTCTCATGTGCTCATGGTAGAGAAAAAGACTTTATTGCCAATGGCATTAATTCATGTTGTATATCATTTAGGGGATCATCATAAGTTGAAGCCTTCTATTTCTGGTTTATTCTCCAAAGTAATGAAAGATTAAGGCCAAATGAATAATTCAAAATGGTTGCTGTAGGTTCGTTTAGCTGATTGAGTGTACAGAGAAACCAAGACAACTTTTCAAGTACTTGACTCAAGATAAACATGAACACACCTAAAAAATCATATAATATAGTAATAAATCATTATAAAAAGTAATTCTAAATTATTACAGTGATTTATAAATTTTAGCAGTTTCTGTTATTTTAAACACCTTTAGAAATCAGCATCCCCTTTCACTAGGTCGCTGAGGTACAGAGTCGTGGTTCTATTGCAGTGCTGTGTAACCTATAAATGAACATTTCTCAGCTTAATGGTTATGAAGTTGCTGAAATCCCCATACATTATGCTAGGATCATTCTATTTCTTTCTGTCACTTCATTTTCCAGGAGCTAGCCATTAGTATTTTATTCTGTTTTTCTGCTCAGTCTTATAAATTCATTTGATACTATATTGCTTCTTAGAAGAAATAATTTTTTCCTAACGGCTGCTAAATCATAAGATCATCTGATTGAAAGAGATCTCCAGAGGTCCCGTAGTCCAACCTCCTGCTCAGAGGAGAGTCAGCTAACAATAAATGAATAAAAATGTTTAAGAACTATTTATTCTAAATAAATTTAAAATATCAGGATATGATTTAATATTTGTGGTGATAGTTGTTTTTTGTTTGTAATTAAGTGAATGTGCTATGGAATGCAATACATTCACAAAAAAATCCAAATTGTTACTGCTTATTTTCCACATGCATAATGAGATTTAGTTGCAGTACTATTTTCATACTTTTTTTTTTTCAGTATAGGAAACTAAACAGTGTGAATAAAGATACAAGATTGGGTCTTACATAGATTCGTTCCATAATAAATTTTTCAGATTTAATTCAGTCATAAACCCACACTCCTTTACTTTTGTAAGCAACTGTTGGAAATGAACAGCACTGTCAAGTGTTTGTTTCAGTAAAACAGGATGAAAGATGCTTTTTTACCCCTTCTCCACTCATTGCTTGTAACTGCTGAGGTGGAGAAATTCATCCCTTTGTTCTGTAATAGTTAACCTCTTGCCCTGCAGCATGCGATTTAATGCTTCTATTAGTTGTTTTGCAAAAGCAGGTAGAATAGTTAATGGAGAAAGTATATAGTGCAATTGGATTACTGCCCTTGACTGGAATACTGCAATTGGCATTATCCAAGTAATATGCAGACGTTGACAGATAATTGTCATTTATTCATACAATTGCTCTAAAAGCAGCAGATGATCACATCACTAAAGGATTTTCCTGTAGAAATTAAAAGGAAATAAAATCCTGTGAGATCTTATGCTGTCTTGAAGAAGGATTCTTTCTCCAAATTCTTAGATGATACAAAACGATGAATCTTTATGGAGCTCAATATTAGTACATAGTAGTGAAGCATCTGGTCTAGAAATTTCAAATTAGAATGTTGGGAATGCAAATGTACTCAGTAATGTTTTTACGTTCATACAACTAAGACACTTTTAATAATTCACATTTTGTGACTTATTTTTAATCACACTGAAATTATTGTAATATTTTATGGTTTCATGTGGTGTCAACAAAAGCAGCAAGCAAATCTTTCTTGGGTGATGCTGAGCAGTTAGTTCCTCTCAGTACTATGGCTTTAAAATACCCATCTACAATTACAGAAACTAACAAGGTAAAGAGGTGTAGATCTTCGAAGAAAAAAAATCAGAGATTTTAAATCTAAAATGTCTCCAAATGTTAGTGATAACACTGCAGACTTGGAGTGTCCATCTCTAGCTTTCCAAACACCTTTTAGCTAAATAATTACCACTGGGTCCCAGCGAAGGGGAATCCAGGGCACCGTTAGGATTTGTCGAGAACCTGGAGCTCATGTCTCCCCAAAGGACCACACCAGGCTGATCCTGCCTCTCTTCTGGACATCTCCTAGTTAGAGACAGAAGTATCAAGAATTGCAAATAAGTTAGAAGTGGTTTCACCATGGGCACTGGGATAAATAATGCGGTAGAGTGCTGTGTTATGTTTGAGGTTTACTTTGTGGAAGGACCAAGGGCGTGACGCCTCGAACACTGTCCTGAGAGACTGCCTGGATCGAGGGCAGGGGCAAACCGCCACGTGTGGAGTCCCTGACACTGAACTACTCTTCCGAGTTTCCATGGCAGCCAGATGATAACCCAGGCTTAACTTGAGATAATTCAGTAGATCCTTGTGAAGACAGAGGGAGTATTCTAATAATGAGCACCGTTCCACAAACACTGCCGGCTTTGCCCATTGACAAAGACAGCACCCTGGGCTGGATACAACCTCTCCTTTGATCCAGCTATGTTCTTAAGTTCTTACATTCTTCAGTGCAGTTCTTACATTTCATATTATGTGTTCTTGAGCATCATGATGTACGATAGAAGAAGAGTCCTGAAGATTAAGGAAAGAAAATAAACGAACGTAAGGTTTCACTATCCTGCATGTGTTCCTCTAAGGCCCTTACCAGAAAATGACTGAATATAACTGCTTGGCTGATCAAGCAAACAGGAATACCATAAGTAGTGGGAGGGTCTGACTGAACAGATAAATGTGGATTCCCGTACACAAGACTTTCTGAAACAGTGCTCCATTATGGTTAGGGATTTAATGTCTAGACATTGATTTATTAAAAAATATATTATGGAAATTGTAGAATTGGTATGGAGTTTTAGTTTATAATAGCAAATCTACTTCTATTTTCATCCTGTTTTTTCTCATCTGCTGTATGCTCAAATGTTTTTCAGTGATTTAAGAACAAAGAAGAAAAGCCAAGATGAAAATAGGCCTATAATTGTAGGAAATTAATTTTTCTTTTCACTGTTTCCTGTAGGAGTATCCATTTAAAAACTCCCACTGTTTATTATATGCCAGGGTGATTTTGAAAAAGTTTCTAAAAAGAGCAATACAGTATTCTATTATGGACTTCATTATGGTGTTTTGAATATGCTATAAGAAAAAGCCATTGCATATTAAAATAGATTTAGAATTTTTTACAGGAAATTGTTCTGTAAAATCTGAGTTTTATTCTTTTGCTAATCCCCCCCCTCCCTTTTTTTTTCCTCTTGTATTTTGGATAAACAGGACCATGAAACGTATAAAATTTTCTTTCATGGTTTTTATCTTGTTTCGGTGTTTTTTTTATTTCAGTGATACTGTTGCACCTTGAAAGCAGAGGTAGGAAGTATTTTTTTCTTATATTAAAAAAACCCCCTATGTCTAGTCAGTTGTATATAGATTTTTAGGGAATAATACAGATTCTATTTCCTCTGAGATTTATGAATATTTTCCGAGTGCAGACTTTTAAGCCATCAAAGCAGAATTGGTTTGTAGTATTATAAAACCAAACAGTTCAGTAACTGTAATTGACTATAGCATCATTAACAAAGATACACAGCAGTTGTCTATCCAAATCCTTTTTTAACTTAAAGGAGTTTTCTATTCTCTGGGGGTTTTTTTACGTTCTATGTGAGATAATAGAAACAACATAAAACTTATCAAATAAGGTATTGGCTCAGACAATTAAGTAAACCATTTTTTTTCTCTTCAGACATGAGACACTTTCTCACCTCACAAAAATACATTAAAATTGTGTTAAAGGTTTAATTTAAGACTAGTAGAGCAAGAAAATTATCTACTAGGGATTGCATTCTTTTACCAGGCTACAGCAGTTCAGAGCGGCATATTAGTAAGCTGCCCCTTTTTCTTGACCCTGCAGTGGGGTCTTGACTCTCCTCATAGCTGTGAATTGGCATCTTTTGTGTAACTGATGTTTTTATTATTGTATTGTAATTAAGTGTAAACGTGTAAGAATTGTTTCTGTTGATATTTTCCTTTTCAGTTGATCAGAGTAGATTGTTTTGAGTAGAGTTTGAAAAGATGTTAAAAAAATATCTAAAGGAAGTCCAACAAAACTTTGATAATGTGTTATTAAGATGAGTGAGGGGAAGTCTTACACTTTTTAACACAACCTCAGCTATGTTCAAACCTTAAAGAGGGAAGTGCAGCGCCTCCGACATCTTGTTTGGAGGGAATGTGGAGCGTACCAAGGATGCCTGTCCTGAGCCCCTCACCCTGATTGCCGATTTCTGTATCTCTGCTAGGCCTCTGGTGCTCATGACATCTCTGTAGCGTGTGCCACAGCTGTGTAATGATGTATTGCGTCTGAGTTGTGGAATCAGCAAACCTCATTGTCCCTTTCATCTCAGTAGTTAAAGCGGTAGGTTAGCTCTGAGGAGGAAATCTGAAGATGGATGCCAGTGCTGTAAAAGGCAGGAAGGTCATAGCTCACTGTTGACTTCTCCTGCCTGCAATGGCTATGTGTTCACACCTGCGAATTCCTTTAGACTAGATGATCTTTGATTCATGAGGAAATGATGAAGAAAAGCTACAGGTTAATTCTGGGTTTTATCAACTCTTCAGTTGTTGAATTGAATTTGCAAAAATGTAGTGAATGTTCACAGAACTAAGGAATTGTTACTCAGTAGTGCCTGAGCTATCACACTGTAGATCTGACATATCTTCTTTGCAAATGGAGCTGTCACACTTCCGGTCTCTTACTGCTTCGTCATGTATTATTCTTGAATTCTTTTACTCTGCTTCTCGTATCACCCAGGATTCATCATCATGATCTACTCTGCCACTTCGAAAGTTATAAACCTCAGTTGCATGGTTCTTAGGTTAACTTAAAGGTATATTTCACTTTACGCATCATTTTCATGTGCCTTTGTTCTAAATGTTGACCTCAACTATTTTATAGTATTTCTGCCAATGTAAGGAAAATGCATGTTATTTAGCATCATTTAAGTTCTGAATTTGTGGAAAAAAAAATTAGAAAAAGGTGATACAAACTCATTTATTAGGGGAGCTGACTTAGGTCTTAAGAACCTGTTTTCCAAATTACGCAATATTTTGGCCACCACCATGAAGCAAAATAATTTTAAATCAATTGAGTCAGCAGGTGGATTTCAGAGAGTTTAAAATAGCCCAGTATTAAATAGTAAGCAATTTTCAACCATAACTATACTGGAACTGCTATTCAGCTGTAATATATGGAAAATAAGTAAAATAATTCACTTGTGTAATACCTGCATTGCATTTTAAAATTTAACACCTCAGCAGTTTTTATGAGAAAAAAAGTATTAATATGACAAATCATATACCCTATGATAATTAGAAGATGTGCTTAACTCCAGCATTATATCAGCCTCCTTCTTCAGAAGCCACTTACTTGAGACTCTTGTTGTATTGGGTGGAAAAAATTAAGGTCAGTTCAGGTGGCAGTGACAGAAAGACCTTATGTACCTTGCTGAGAAGATCTTTGCAAAAGCAGATGTCAGTCATCAGATACAACCTTGGTGGAAATAATCCCTCTTATGTTACACTGAAAAGTAAGCTTATAATGCACCACTGAGAAGGAAACTCTCAAAGTTTCAGAGCTCCATCACTCCCAACTAGAAGCATCACTTCGTAAGACCCTGCTTTTGCCTTTTTTTTTTTTTTTTTTTACTGTTGCATCTACTTGTAGAAATCCTGTCGTGGTTTTTGGTTGTTGTTCTTTCTTCTGTTGTCCATTCCCCTGGACCATAAGCTCTTAGGAGCTGCACTTGTGTTTATTGCAGTCCACAGTGGTCATGATTTTAATTGCAATGTGTGGAAGATGTGATAAATATAATTGATAAAAAGCACAATACATTCATAAAAAGATTTATTAGAGACAGATTTTGCTGTGGTTTCTGTACATGGTAGTCCAGTTGACACCCAGGTATGCTTTTGAGTCTGGCATTCTCTCCTTTTTCTCCTTGAGCCTTAAAACTGAAGATTGCAAATTGCAAAATGTCACTGGAAAAATTCAACTGAAATAAGACAGATTTTGGTGGAAAAAATAGGACTCATCAGTAAATTCTCAGAATTACACTGTCAGATTTAGTAGAGAATTAGATTTCTATGGCAGGAATTTGTACAATGATAGCAACAAAGCATTTTAGTAGGAAAATTCAAAAGATGCCATTCCATATATTTTGTAGATATTCATAAGTGATACTGAACTTAATTATTGAAGCAGACAATCCAGTCCTGTGGAATTTAGTTTCTTCCAAACTCTCAGAGGCGAAAATTTAAAGTATGTAAAACAATCTATGAATTTATTATTCAAAAACTTCCTCAGCGATTTCCTCCCCCCAATCTAAATCAATAAATTGGGCATATTTATTCTGTGCATCTTGATGATTTCTAGGGAAAGTTGTACAAAGCAAGACATATTCAAAATTATGTAATGGTATGTGGATTTCCCTGGTGCTTAGCTGCTACAGATGTCATTCCAGTGTATGTGGGAAACAGGTTTCTTGACAGGTGTGCTTTTTTTTCTATCACACGGCAAGAAAATGCACATTAGCAAATTAGGCAATCTTTGTCTGATCCATCAGACACAATTTGGGGGTTTCTGAGGACGATAAACTTCTTTTTGGTCTAACATCTGGATCTTGTTATTTCAACAGCTTTTCCTCAGTGGTGGAAACATTGTCTAATGTGCACCTTCTGTCACGCTGATTGGTTAAATGTTTATTTGGGAGAAGAAAGGGAAACCTTTTTTGTACTATATTGCTACAGCATGAGTCTGTTGCAGAATTGCATAGATACGAAACGTGGTTTTAAATTCTGGGGAGCAGATGATTCTGAAAACCTTTAGACAATATGCTTTTCCATCAGTTTCAGGCCAAGTGCAAGTGTTTATGCCTGATACTGTAGAAAGAACTAAATTTTTAAAAAATAGACAAATGACAAAAAAAGTATTTCCCAAATGCATTTTTATCATGTGACTACTTCAGTGTTAGTTTTGCTGAAAGGTTGGTCTGTTGTCTTTTTAGCTAGCTTTAGATTTAGTTCTCTGAATCCAAAGCTTTACTCTTACAATTAGGAAGGATTCCCTTTGAATTTTGTGCCTGTTTTATGCTTTGTTTTCTTTCTTTCCCAAGGAATTTTGTATCACCTGCTACTGTTAAAAATACGATTTTTTTATATGGTTAGCCATGACTTGTGCTGTAAATATTAGCATGAGAAAATTGCCTACATTTTTGATTGCCAGTATTGCAGCAAATGTAAATTATGCTCGGAATTATTAGAAAAAGAGCTAGATACATGATTGTGCGGCTTCTTGAGAAAGGCTGTCAGGTCTAAATGCCAAGTAACAACACGTTCATGAGTCACCAAAATTCTTAGAAGCAACTTTTAAAAAGATGGTAATTTCAAATACAGACTTACTGAAGGAAATAAACTGATGAATGATCTCATGCGGAAATGAGATTATAGTTCTGTTGTTTTTATTGATTGATTTAACACTTTTGGAAGTTTCCAACGTACTTAGCAGAATTACGAGCTCCATCTCTGGCTGCCATTTAACTTTTGTCGCCATCGCAGTTTGACACTGTAGGACTGGCATACAAAGCCGTAACTTCACAGTGGAGCTACAAACATTTATAGCAGGAGAATGAAATGAATGAAAATGCTTTCATCATTTAATGCTTTCATCATTTAAAGCAGAAGGGATGTTTAGGGTGAGGGTGGTGGGTTCATTAGTATTTATTTGTTTAATTTGAATTGGAAGGACACCAAACAGTAAATCAGGCTGACAGCAGTGTCTCCCTCACCTCACAAACAAGCAATACAGCCTCTGCAAAAGTAAAGGTATGTTCTTACATGTCATTTAGTCAGAAAAACCGAAATATGTCTTTGGTCATGCAGAAGCTCCCTAGCATTTTAAATAAATGGAATACCTAGGACATAGCATTTGCAGAGCTGAAAGTGGCTCTATGGTCCTCCGCGCTTAAGATACTGTAGGTATGTTGGTTCATCACAGAGAAGTTAATCTGTGTTGAATCACAGTCTTTTTTAAAGCTACTACTATTTCTTGAAATCTATAAATGTAATATTCATAACTGGCCAAAATCTTGTGATATGTAAGGTGACAGCAGTCTTAAATTTAGATTTCAATGCAGTATTCAAGCACATGTTTAATGCTACACTCGTGAAATTAATAGGACTACTTATATCTAAAATTTAAGTATTATTACAAGGTACTGAATTGAGCTGTTTCAGAGAATATCTAAACCTAATTGTTAATAAATATTATATCTACCAAAGGTGTATGTAGATTTACTATTTAGAGTGAAGGGCTTTCCAATTTGGAATATAATTTAGTCTGTAGTAGCTACATGAATGGTTATTTCCTAGTCGTCTAATCTTTAAACATCTTCTAGTAAATGGCATTTGATAGTTAAATATTAATAGTAGCATATAAAAATGGAGAGGATAAGGCAGTATAGTATGTGAAAATGACATGGAAGAACCGCATGCAATTAAGTCTAAGAATGTTATAATAAGGCTGACGCTGCCTGAAATATTCTTACTATATCACTTTAATTTTTAATAATTTATTTTTCATTTAGACAAAGTAAAAATCAGATCACAATAAGAAGTTGTGTTTGTGAATGAGTGTTTTTATTGCTGATATAAATTTTATAAGTCATGTCAAAAATGATAGGTGATATTTTGATGAAAAATGTAAGCATGAAAAGATGACTTTAGCAGTAAAAGTAAATTTAGAAAATATTACATTTGTAATAGCTTACATTTAATTTTGTAAGTTGAAAGAAAAGAAATATATAAGAAAACATTTTCAAGTAAGTTACAATACAGACAAAATTCTTTTTTATTAAGGAAAAAACAATTTTTCTAAGTTACTTTTCCAAAGCTAACCCTCAGTTTTAAAAATACCATTAAATGAAATACTTGTTTATGCAAGATGCCAAGACTGATGGCCATGAGCATCTAGGTAATAGATTATGCAGCCAGAAGGGAGTATTATTGTCATCTAGTCTGACTTCATGAATTAATTTTTGTTTGTATTGGTGCAGATCTTCTAGAAAAAAAAGAAGCCACCTCATCTTTAAGATGATTAGTGCTGAAAAATCTTCTATTTGCCCCTGTGCTGGCACTGTTACAAAATTGAACCTAATTTCTAACTGTTTCTAATTCATCTTCCAGTCATTTAATCTCATATTTCTGTCTGGTAGACTGAGCCAATTGCCAATTTTTTTATCTACAGAGCAATAGCTGATCTCAAAGGCTTGACCTTAAGCTTTTTGATAAATAAAGCATAGTGAGGTACCACGTTCTCCCATGCATATTGTCCCAGCATTTAACCATTCTCATGGAATATATCTGAACCCTCTTGTGTTTAAGGTTTGTTTTAATGGTTGGCCAAAACTTGGAGACTGCATTCTGAATATCTTTGTTTCCTTGACTTTTTTTTTCTGTTTATTTGTGAATATTAGACCTTTTGAATTCTGAAATCTCACATCCTGGCCAGTTATCCACTGGAATTTCAATACCTTTTCCAAGAACTATTGCTTTGCAGGACAATACCTATTGTGGTATAATAATCATTCTTTTGGTACTGAAAGTATGACTATTTGGCTGTATTAAAGTAAACGTGACATAATTGTATGCACCTTACCAAGCTATCTAGATTGCTTCGGTTTTGGGGACTATCCACTTCATAGTTCAGTGCTTTTTGATCCTTGTGGATCTGTGACGTTTACCAGAGAGCAGATTGGGAGGCTTTTTGCCAGTTAACCAAATAAAAGTAAAACAATGTAAGGCCAAGTAATCCTTTCAGGGTCTTGGTAGAAGGACATATTGATGAGAATTCTACTTCTGGCTATAGCTGAAGACCCTTCAATTAGTTACTTTTATTCAATTTTGCTTGCGCCTTCTTTATTTTGCATTCTTTCTAGTTGCTTGAACTATGCAGGAGTAATTGCATTTCCCTAAATTTAATAATCCACTGGGTTTCACATCACCTGTTCCATATTTTTGGGGGGTGGGGATTAGATTTAATTACATGTGGATGTGTCAGGCACAATGTCTCCCTAAAATCTATCTTGTACCAACAGATCTGTTGTAATCTAACAGAATGCAAGTGAATATAAGCTGTTACGCAAGGATAGGATTTTATGTACCTGTAGCTATGCTTTTGAACAATCTCAGAGGTCATCTTTCTGCATTGAAGTTAATTGGAACAGGCAGACAGTCATCACAGGTGAGACAGAGTCCTAGAGAAACACCTTTATTCAGGAAAGAACTAGATTATAATTTGTGTATGTCGCAGTGCCTAATGCAGTTCCTGGTCCTCTGAATGATAAATATGTCTTAAATTTGCTGTTTAACTGGTGGTCTTTCATTCATTCAGTTCAATTAGGCTTTTCTTTGATCTTCTGTTGGATTTGCTATAATCAGATATGATCAATTAATTTTCTAGAATTATACCCTCCTATCTTCTACCAGATCTCTTCAGGTGTACAACTTAAATTTTTAATGGCTCTTCAGATGAATTTTACACTTCTTACCATTTCTTTTCTCCTCTTCAGACTTGCTTAGAATATATTCAGAAATCCCCACCTATTTTGACTAAACAACTACTAGACTATTTGTTGTTCACTTTCTGTACAAGACTAATGTGTTTCCTTTGATCAGAATCACTCAGCAGTTTGGGGTTTAATAATCTCAATGTATCTTTCACTGCTGTGCCTTATTTGTTGTGCCTAAGTCTTATGGGAGTTGATAGCTTTTCTAATGGGTCCTTAATTCTTAGGTTTAGATATATTCTTTCCCCATCCTTTGATTTCTTCTCGTATTGAACTTTGTTCTGAGCTGCATTCTCATGATGCGTTGCTGATTTTGTTGCCGTTGTTGTTGAACCAAATGATACCCTGAGAGAGTCAAAAGATCACCACAGTTCATTACCAAAGGCCAAAGAACCCATTTTGTACAGCGGGATAAGACAAATAAATTACAGCTCTTACAAGGCATCGTGGCTGCCTATCAAGAGAGGTTAATGCTAAATTGAATTGTAATGAAATGTTTTGATTTGGGAATGGTTAAACTTTTCATTTTGATTTAAAAAGTCTAAGTAGTATTACAGAAGTTACGAATGGCCTTTTTATTTATTCAGAGCAATGTATTCTGGAATTTGCCTTTAAATAGCAATATTGAAAATACCTTGGTATAACATGTTGATCATCCTATTTCACTTGAAAACAACTTCAAGTTTTAAAAAGAATTAAATTGAGAAAATAATTAAATTTTTTTACTGGTTAGGTTCTTCCTCAGCTCATTTGTACAGTATGGTATGTGGAATAATACATTTCTATGTATTGGTGAAATATAGATGGTGGTTCTAGCTCTGAAGTAGCATAATTTTAATTATATCTGACACAGGGCTCCTTTGATGCTTTTCCATTGATTTATTTTTAGAAGTTGGTATCAATCCAGATTATATACTGCCAACGTATTCCAGAAGAAAGACATACAACTTATCTTTGCATTGGAGTTCATAAAGGACAAGAAGTTGGTATCAATCCAGATTATATACTGCAAACGTATTCCAGAAGAAAGACATACAGCTTATCTTTGCATTGGAGTTCATAAAGGACGCCAAAGTGTGATATCTTGTTCAAAACAGTGTTAGTACAACCTTGAAGATGGGGAAGGGGGTGGTGAGGGGGTGTGTGGAATTTGTATGGAACGACTAGACTATTTGAATATTGGACTATAATTGAGCCAGGGCTTGGATAGCACCACTGAGGAACTAAATATTTTGTTAATAACAGCAGAACTCCGTAGTTATACTGCTGCTTCAGTGTTCTTGTGAGTCACTAATACTATTATATATTTTTATCATACATATGAAGAAGGAATATCCTATCAACAGAGGGACAGAAGGAAAACTGAAATACATAGAGATAGGTTGCTTTATTTAAAGAAAAAAAGAAAAAAAACAAAACCTCAAGTAAGTTTTAAAAGTTTTTCTTGAAAGCAATTTATGGACACATAAGTTATACTGTTTAGTAGCTTTTGTTTCATAGAATCGTGGAATCATAGAACAGTTTGGGTGGGAAAGGACCTGTAAAGCCCATCTAGTCCAACCCCCCCCACAGTGAGCAGGGACACTCAGTCCTAAGAGTGTGATTAATTGGCAATAACAACCCCCCTGGAGTTGCCTTATTGCTATTATGAAGACAAGTCTCATTTTTATTTTATTTTATTTTATTTTATTTTATTTTATTTTATTTTATTTTATTTTATTTTATTTTATTTTTATTTACCCCTTGTCCTATTGCAAAAAACCCTGCTGAAAAGTTTGTCCCCACTAATTTCGCTAATACGATTATGTAACTGAGATTGCAACAAATATGTCAGAGTGAATAAAGGAAGTTAGAAAGAACTTCAAAAATATTGGAAAAAAATTATTACTGGTCACCATTCTGTAACTTTTTACCATATCTAATTATTGTACATAAAACAAGTGATGGTGAGGCCCTGGCACAGGCTGCCCAGAGACGCTGTGGCTGCCCCAGCCCTGGCAGTGCTCAAGGCCAGGCTGGACGGGGCTGGGAGCAGCCTGGTCTGGTGGGAGGTGGGAGGGAACTAGATGATCTTCAAGGTCCATTCTATCCTAAACCATTTTATGATTCTAAGTAAAGCTTTACACTGAGTATTGAAAGTTCCGTTTTTAAGTGCTATGACATTATCTTTAAAAACTTCTGCAGTGCAAATTGGCACATTTCTGAACTTTCAAATGTAGAGCCTCGTAACAGAGAGGCCAGATCCACCTTCTAGACCCAGGTAGGGTATATTGGAACAAAGAGCTGCAGATAGAACCACATTCTGCTCACCTCATGCTCTGGGTTAATCCAGTCCAGAAAATGTAGAGCTGTGTTAACATAGCCTTGTGCTTGAGCTTGTGTGCCCTGATGAGACGCGTAAAACAACCATAATCATTCCTGTGGCCAATTACGGGCTAATTTCAGATGTTGATATTCAGGATAAGTCTATCTTTAGTATCACTGATTTTTGTTATCACAGTGCCTGTACTACCTATTTGCTGTGATTTTTCTTTGTAGAGTTCCTTAGTTATACTGAGGTGCATTCAGAATGCTGTAGGCCCATGCATATACTGTGTTAGTAGTCAGTAAACAAACTGAAACACTATCCAAGTAAAATCTCTATGGTCCTGACCCCTTGGCTCCTATCCAATTCTCATATTAGACTTTTCCTTTACCAGAAAAGCCACGAGGATACTTTCTATGGAGTTTACTTGATTTCTTGAACTGACCTGAGTGGCAAAGTAATGCTTTAATATTTAATAGCTGGAAGAGTTGCACAACTGGGAAAAAAAATAAAATATGTATTTAATGATTGAAACTGCTCTGAAGCTTCTTGCGAAGTATATTTATGGTTGGTTGCTATAATAGAATTTTAAATCTACCAGGAACTAAGTCCACTGTTCTGGATAATAGAGAGTTTCCAATGGGAAACAAAAAACTTCGCATAACTTTCTCACTGACTGCAGCTGGTTTGCAGTTAAATGTTAACGATTTTACTTTTCATTGAAATGGAAATCTGTTGCTTTCTTCAGCTAGCATTTAAGAAACATGCAAAGTATGAAGATGATTATCAGACTGAGGCTGAAACTCTCTAGTATTCCACAATCACAAATGGTTCCCAAACCAGTTGGTATTTCTGTTAAGTTAGTAGTCAGAGAAACACCGACCAAATTGGCACCGTTAGGCTTTAGAGCAAATGCGCCATAGCAGTGGGAGGCAGCAGCTTTGGCCTCTCCTGACACCTCTTGTTCCGCAGGCAAGCTGCAGCCTCGGGGAGATAAACCTTGCCCAGCCAAGAGGGACAGCAGCATAACCACATCCTGGGTCATGAAAAGCTGCCAGCTTTTTCCCTCTTATACAAAAATATCTTACTGTAATTAAGGTTGAGCTGATAATTATGCTGCTAATACATGAAACAGCACATAATTCCTCTCCTCTCTGAGAGCTCCTTGATGATGCCAAGTGGTTGCAAAATGGAAGAGTTTGCACTTGTGGTCTTTACATAAGCACAACTAAAATTTGGGGGGGGGGAATGGTCATTTTCACCTGAAAATTATCTGACCACCACTGCAATTCAGCTCCTTATTAATACCTTGCATTTATTATGTGATGTTGCATTGAACACAGAATACTGGAAATATTTATTTTCTTTTTAATACTGGACAATCAAGAATATATAGGTACAAATATGTTCTTTTGGGGAGAAGTAATGGTTTTGTGTCTATACTGATCAGAATGTTTTCCTTCCACTATTTTCTAAAGCCTGAGAATGATCTCTTTTTTAAGACTATCTTCTATGAATTTTTCCCCAACTTTACCGAAATGGAATGTGGAATATAATATAGAATTATAAGAGAAAGAGTTAGTGACAACTGATGTGTGATATGTCTCATGATTTACACCAGGGGCTCCTCATTGAGACAGGGCATTCAGGCAAGTTCACCCATATCTGGCTACAAGCCAGAGAGTCTTCCTGGTCATCACCAGTCACAGAAAGACTCATCTCCTGAGATCTGCACTATCAACCCTCAATCTATGCATCTTTCACCGGGACACACTCTAGAGAACGTGCTGGATAGGCAGGGCCTTCCTAGTGCCCAGGCTTTTAACATTGACAGTGACAAATTGTGTCCCAAGAGGCAACTTTTCTCCAATTTGGCTTCAAGTGACTGCAGAGAGCAATTCCAGACTGCTAAAATGGCGTGAAATGACTGTAAGTCAGTTGTGTTTTCTTTTCAAGTGATTGCATTGATTCTGATCAAGGTTTTAAAATACTGAAATTATTTTCATAAACTGGAGTTACGCTTCTGTTACTGTATATTAAAGCATTGATTTTTGTTGCTTACTGTATAAACTTCCTCATATAGTATGCGAAAAAGATCAACAAAAAGAAAATGATTTTAGACTTGCAGAACTGTTTGAACAAATCTAAACAGTTCCAATGACACTAGCATTTAACATCAGTCTTTTCCAACTGCACTGAACTTGTAAATATTTTCCCATTGGAAACACCATATGATTCTGTAGGAAAAAAACCAGTCTGCTGATGTTTTACTCATTTAATTTCAGAATCAGATGGCATCAGGCAGAAAATAAGTCATCCCCTTATCCTATTCTTATTCTGACATTTCAGAAAAGGAACTTCCTTCTAGGGTGTAGCCCTGTATGAACTTAAATAAGAAGCACAGCCTAAGGTAGCATCCACTTTTCACATTACATAAAAGAGAATTTTGCTTGTGGAAGATGATATTGCTGTTGAAGGCTCATGTTTGAAATGCTAGTGTTTTAAAGGTTTCATAACCTTAAAAGAAGGCTGCAAATAAGCTTTCCAATCCCCATCCCTAGAAAAATCTAGGTCCAGATTTAGCCAGGTGTGACTTTTAACTTTCAGATTGGATGAAATTAAGACATCTGAAAATGAAAAATTTCATATTTAATAATGAGAAATATTTCTTAAACTTTGTAATTCTAATCAGTTAACCGACTACAAAATGTCAAGGAGGTCCCCAGAGAGATGCCTAGATATACTAGAATACCCTGTGGAGGTCTTTGTTGCCTGCTGAAGGCAGGTAGCATAGGGAGAGATTACTACCAAGGCCCCTGGTAGGTCCACAGCTCCCGAAAGTGTTGTCTGTATTCTTCTGTTCCAAATGTCCATGTAGATCTTTCATGATGGCTTTTAATTGGTATAGTTTCTCCACATTACCTGATTTCTTTGCAATACCAAAAGTATGGGCACCGGTGAATAACTGTCATGGATAACTGCAGAATGAAATGTTGAAAAAGAGAAGGCTCAAAATTGTGTTGAGGAGAGTTAGAAGAATGAAAAATCGGCAAAATATTTTTTCAATAAAGAAACAAAGGGGAGAGATACATTATGCACTACTAGAAAGAAAAATAATCAGGGCTTTATTTGGTATTCTACACATTCACTGCAATAAGTTTTCTACTATGTCATCTGTTGTCATCACAGATACCCTGCAAGTGATGGATATATGGCTCTGATATTGGTGGTATTTGGTCTCTGAGTGACCTCAAAGAGAGAAATTATTTTATCATAGAGTTCTAGCAAGGAGCCTCCTGTCAGAATGCAGGTATTTCTCTGCATATACATAATGGTTTCCTGATTTAAAACCAAAGCCAAGCCCTTCTCAAAACAAGCAATTATAACAGGGTTTTAAAATGCTATAAGCATGAAATCAGCAATTCATCAATTTAGTAATTTAAAATTACATAAAGCAAAGATTTAAAATATTGAGTAACAGCTTACTAGGAAAGCTTAAAGTGTTTGTAGTACATCAGCAAGCAATGGCATCAAGTGGGATACAAACCCTACCAGAGACTGCGTAAATGAAAAGTGAGAGGCACATGCTGAAGGGTCTGCACATTCGGTGGAAAAAACACATCAATGAACAACCTGTTTTCAACTGCAGAGTCTTCTGTGTGACTTGGGTCGCTCCATCCCTTATACACAACTTCTCAATGTGCAAAATGAGGATGATAATCTATTATAAATTCTACTCTGGTAGTATTCCCAGTGAATAATTGGTCATTTCAGTCATTTCCATGATAATTGCAGGGGATATTAGGGATATCTTTCTTTCATCTAGGAAAAAAAATCATGGAAGTCAGTACCTCCAGATGAAGCTGTGTGATTCTTTTGCTGTTACTATATTTAAAGGGTGGAGAACTGCATATCTTGAGAGCTTTGAACGATATATGTGAGCTTCTACTTCCAATTCAGTATACGTATTGGAAGAGCTTTCATACCGAATTTTGTCATAATTTGTTTCGTTTCATTGTGGTGATTCATAACTTGTGTATAGTTAGTGTAACATTTTAACTTTCTTCATTTTAACTTTTTCCATTTTAAAAATATTCAGATTTGACATTCCATTTCAAACCTATAGTATCTGCTATAATTTATTTATCATGGTAATTTTGGGGAATGGAATTGGCAATAAAATCAGGCTTCTAGGTTCCCTAAATTCTACATTTTTGTTCTGTATTTTAAACATTGTGACACCTTTATGAGAACAAGTACATATATGTCAGAAGTGTCACATCTTAGTTTTCATACTGTAATCCTAAACTTTAGTGATACCTAATTAATAATGATCTCCAAATTAATTTCCTGTGCAGCATAGTATAATTTCCTTATACACCTTAGGCATTTTTTACTAAAATTATGGTGAATGTTTATTTCTTTTCTGAGGTCATACATTTTTTTTTTTCTTGTTCACTGAGAGCTAAGTACTCTTACAAATCAGATAGATGATGTTTCTTTCAATAAACAGATGTAAATCATGCACTAAAATATTAAGTGCAAGAGAAACATGGGTGTTATTTCTGAAGATGCTGCATTCTGTTTGTATGTATTATGCAGAAAACTTTGACACTAGACTTTGATCTACGTTAAGTAGAGCTTATACGTAGGCTGCTGAGTGGTTGCAAATGTTGCTCTGAGATGTTCTCATACAAAATATATCCCATGTCTACCGTGGCTGTAAGACAAAATGCATGTACAGGCTGAACTGCTTACTTTGGCTCTGTTGTTGCCTGTTCTTCATCCAGAGGTTCTCATTTGCCTTCCATGTTCTGTTGTTTACTCACTGAAAGCAGCAGCGATAGATAAATGTTATTTACGAACAAGTATATTCTGCAAATCTGCAAGTGTTGACACTCTGTAGATTATCCTGGCTTAGCTCAGATTTTTGTTAGAATGTATGCCCCAGTCTTTATGCTGTGCAGTTTGAAGGACACATTCAAGGACTAAATGTCATCCAGACAGAACATATACCGGCCAAATTTAGAAATACATAATCTTCAGCTGTTGCAAACACTTTCTAGTTATCTTCAGTTTCACTATTAAGCCCTTTAGTTGCCTCTAAGACTGCCACAAGGGTTTGAGCATCAACGCAGTTGAAAAAGCCAGGGCCCTATCTCATGAGGATCTGTGGTCTAGATTCTCTTCCTTCGTTTTTGCTTAATCTGATGCCCTTTCCTGAAGCAAATGAAGCAGAATAAACTTCAGATAAAAGAAGCCTCTCAGTCTCATTTTGAAATAGCTGAGAGATTAAAATGACATGCGGGGCTGCACCGATTCAAGTTCTTTCCTCTGCCTGAGAGAGAGAGGAGCCAGCATCTCCTCTGTGTCTGCTCCAGCCACAGAGCTGGAGGCCCGTCTGGGTATGCTGCTTTCTGTCAGTCCCACTGTAGTGATCTACCTGTGTGAAACTATTGCGTAGCCAGAGGACCAGAAAGAATAGTGTAGGTGATGGATCATGCTGTGGTTTGAGGAGCACGGGTAGAGGATGTGTTCAGGTCCCAGCGCCCAGAAATCTGGTGTTCTCTGTTCACAGAGAACATTTCAGTGTTTCTTAGTGCTTTTGTCTCGGTCTGATAAATGGTCAGACATGGTTGCTCAATTTTCATTCAGGAAAAAGTTTCTGTGGTTTATCAGCCTCAAGTCACGGGGCTTTCTCAGATTTGGAAGGTATTTCTTGGGAATTTCTTAGTGCTTTTGTTTCGGTCTGATAAATGGTCAGACATGGTTGCTCAATTTTCATTCAGGAAAAAGGGGCTTTCTCAGATTTGGAAGGTATCTCTTGGGAAGTAAAGAAAACCTGCTAATAATGAGCCACATACTCCTTCATATTCAGAACTATTATTCAGTGTCAATATTTTTTTTTAATACATTTGACTGCAGCACACCTTCCATCTTTGACATCTGCCCGTTCTTCATAATTTTAAGTTTTTCCTTCAGTTTCTGAAATACGTTGTCCATAACTAAAGCAGAAACCCAGCCTTTAATTCAGGAAGCTTAATTGTAAAGCAAATCCCACTTTGTTAATATTTTGTTTCAAGAAAGAGACAACTTTGATAGCTTAATACCACACTCCCTCTCACAGTGTCTTTCCTGGCAGGGACTAGAAGACTAATCCACTAAAAAATAGTATGCTATTATGGAATCGAGTCTGGAATTTAGCAAACTCCAAAATTAATTGGTCAAATGGTAACAGTGTTTCTGAGCTGTTGTTTGTCTCTTGGAGTTAAGGATAGCTGAATTAAACAGGCTCTAAATGTAAATTATTTGAGCCCAGTCATTCAGTGGACATCTTACTGTTCTAGCAAGGCCACCAGCATTTAGGATTCCAGATAATACCAAATTTTGTCTTATATCTGTTTTGTGAATGTTGATGATGACATGTTTGTTTTCAGAATAAGGGAACCTAACCATCTTTTGTGGGTGGTATTTATAGCAGGCATGTGCAAACGCCTGAAAAGATGACTGCACTGTCCAAGGAGCTAAACGTGCTGCAACTGTTTCTAAATAATCCTCTACATGTCTGAGAATCTCTTGTCTTCCCATCAGGTCCTGAAGGGAAAACTTGTTATCTTCAATTGACCAAACATGACCTTTGCTGTATAAACACTGAACTCTGATGCATTAGGAAACGTATGTTTTGGTCAGCTGTGATCTTTTACCTTCCTGGGTCTAATAGAATGCATTAATTAACTCCATTCTTCTGTTAAATGATTCCTTAAAACATGCAATTTATGTTTTAAGTAAGAGATGTAATTAGTCCTTATACCTAGTTACCGCTAAAAACAAAGAATGCATCAAACCCTCTCTCATTAGTATTCATTCGAAGTGAATTGCTCCTTTCAGTTCCCATTCATTATTATTTAACCGTTAATCCAAAAAGTTTATAGGCTCATGTTACGATGATGATTATTTTGTTGGTTGGTGTCCAAAGGGTCATTTTGAAAGAAGCTCATTTCAGAAGGGTTGCAGAGTATGTAGATTTGCAGGAGCATTTAATGTGTTTTGCTTCCAGTCTTTCTCTCACTGGGCAACAAGCCAGGAACTGTCTGAGGTTTGCTTTGTAAGTACTGAATTACTAATGCAAAGGCAGTGAAAGTACATAGCTATCATACCCATCTGTCCAATATTACTACACATGGAACTGACCATATTGAACATATTGAATTAATTCCACTGCAGCGTTGCCCATCAAATTACTTGATCCTTTACATCACCCTTTTTTTTTGCTCCCTAATGCAAAACATCCATTTTATTTGACAAGCCCTTCTTTGGCTTTGGCCTAAACAGAGAATGGGGATGATCTTGGCTCACTTCACTCTAAATAATCGTTCTTTAATTACACTAGAGGTGGTATCATCTGCAGTAATTACTGAAAAGATGTCAGCTCTCAGATAATGGAGTAAAACATTAATGGAACTGAGCTGGCCCAGACATTTGCTCATAGAAACCAGCCACTTGTTATGCAGTGGCTTGGCATCATTCTTAGCACCGTGTCAGTCCTAGTTAGGGTTTCAGCTGAGTACCTGACTTAGGATCTTTCAGAAGTTCCATTGTTTCATAATGTTTATGTGTATTGTTTTGTTTCAAAATGCATCTCACTTTTTCTTCAGAAAACAAAATTATTTGTGACTTATGGTAGATTTTTACAGCTACCTGAGTCATATCTCTGAGACTTCCTTGTAAGCACCCAAATCTTTTTATGGAGGCACTCAATGTCTTGAGATGGACAGACCATATTGATACACACAGAACTTTTTCAAGTTGATTAGCAGCAGCAGTAGAAACTTTGGTATAATTTGACCTGGAAAGAGTACCCTTCCCTTGGCAGAAATTACTGGATTATGCACTTGTAAATGAGAACTCTTAGCTTATAATAAGAATAATTTTCTTATGAATAAAATAGATATGAATAAAATAAGGATAGAAGGTGGGCAGGTAACACTTAGAGTTTCTTACATGCGTGACAAAGGGGCACCTACCTACTTATGGGTCTAGAGGCTGAAGGATTCCGCTGGTAGATTCATAGAATCATAGAATGGTTTGGGTTGGAAGGGACCTTAAAGATCATCTAGTTCCACCCCCCTGCCATGGGCAGGGACACCTCCCACCAGACCAGGCTGCTCCCAGCCCCGTCCAGCCTGGCCTTGAGCACTGCCAGGGCTGGGGCAGCCACAGCGTCTCTGGGCAGCCTGTGCCAGCGCCTCACCACCCTCAGGGGGAAGAATTTCTTCCCAATGTCAAATCTAAATCTACCCCCTTCCAGATTGATTAGCAATAGGATTTCATTCATTTCAGAGTAGTCACATAAAATATCTAAAAGCTATGTATAATTAAAATAATCACAATCTGATAATGTTTGATCTCTTATTTGTCAATAAATTAGTTGTTTTGTCTTGTCCACATTTAGTCTTGTAGCCACTTTTTGTAGTAGAAACCACCACACAGAAAGCATATACATTCCAGAGAGGCAGAATATAGCTGTATTTCTGAGTTCTGTCAAAATAATACCAGTAGTGCCTGAAATTCAGTCCTGGAGATGCTTAATCCACTGAATAAGTTAACTCAGTGAAAATCACAAAATCAAGCTTAAGTTTTTTAAGAACTGACCAAAGTTTTGACACATTATAATCAAATCTGTGATGGAGAAATAAAATGGTATAAAAAAATTACTTCAGGCAACTGCGTGTGGAGATGTACAGTTGTATCAGGGTATCTTTGATTAAACATATTTTTGCCTTGCTGAAGTTGTTAAATCCTTTGAATCTAAGAGCCCAGTAAATTTATATAAATATGATATACCTTCCGTAGGTTATATAACCTTCCATAGGTTATATGTATTTCATACTGTGCAGTCTTCATTCTCCTGTGTTTGCATTTATTTTAGCTTTCATTTTCAAAGAAAGTAGAATCCAAATCTATCAGTCTATAACTGACAGTAATACTTAGTGAACAACAGCAGTCATTTGTTATTCAGTTAGAAAATCTAATATTATTCCAATTAAAAATAAGCCAGATGAGATCTTCAGAAATCACTTCTTATGCATCTCCTCACATATGTTACTTTTCAAATGAAAAAAACTAACATATGTGGAGAGCACTTTGATCCATATGGTATGCTCCCCTTGATATTTTTTCTATTAAAAATCTCTATACTGATAAGTCAGCCTTTTGATTTATATAGTTGCTTTTTCCTCAGTATAGAATATTGAAGGCTGTTTTTCTTCCCTTTCCTGCCTCCTCTTCTTCTCCCTGGATTTAATACTATTTTCAGTGTCAGGAGGAAGTTTCAAACTATAAATTTCAGGTAGGGAGTGAAACCTGATGCATGCAGGTTTGCCCTTTCTTCCCAGAACCTGCAGTGGAACCTTACGTTGTGATCCCAGATGAGGCTCGATGTGAGTTTTCTTCCCTAGTAAGGACAGCAACATGCTAAAATCACAGAATTCAGCAGCAGAGACTTAAATGGTGCAGTGTACATTCAGTGGGTGCCAAATCTCTTATTTCTGAGATTCTCTTTTCAGTTCACCTTTCTTCTGGAAATGAACCTTTCTTCTGGATCCTTATGAAATATAAAATTCCAAAGGTTTTTTGCTATTCAAAATATGATTACTTTCCAGTTAAAACTTGAATTTATTATTTTTTTTTCATATTAAGCTTAAAAATGTACTAATTGATTGATTGGATTAGCAGCTAATATGTAAAGTGAATGTTAGCTGACAGGAAAATTTATTTATTAAACAGTGTTGGAATGAGGTATTTGATTTTGCAGGAATTAATGTATTAGTTATTTCTTCCTATATGACACTACAGTGCAGTCAACAAGATTTCACCTGCATTTTGATTACAGCAGGATTTTACACTTCAGTTGATTGTAGCTCCATCTCTTTGTTTTGTTTCTGATAGACCTACTTGTACTTTTTCACTTAGACGTGTAAATCTGAGTGACGCGTATAGCTGCATATTTCTCTGCTAAGTCTGGCGCATCCCATGTTTCCCGTGTCCCTGCTGTTACGAGCTTTGGAACTGGAAGCAAAAAGAAATGGGAAAGTCTGGTTTGACTGCGAGTTTCCCCAGCCCTTTGGCCAGAAGAGTAGCTCATCCATGTGCAGCTTTGTGTGAAATTGATAAGAAGTAGACTTAATCAAAGCACTGAAAAAATCTGTTTTACTGGAGGTATCAAAAATGTGTGAGAAAAAGGTTTAAAGAACTCTGCACTGTCTTTTAATGTTCTGGGTACATTTTCTACTACAGAAGTGAATCCTGTCTGGATAAGAAAGTCCATTATTTTTACAAAATTCAGAAGCTTTTCCTACATTTTTGATGATACTTGTACCATACATTTATAAGCAAGGTTCCTCTTTGCTTTCACTGGAGACTTCTCTACCTATAAAGCAATGTCAGGGTGTAGCCTGTGGGTTTTTTAAGTTAGTTTTGTAAGTTCAGGAGACAACCCTAAGAAAATAAAGAAGTAGACTCATTAAGGGAAGAAGTTAAATGAATGATATATACTTCCCCTCACACACCTCCCCTCAACCCATCTCTCCCCCCCCCC
>KL289051.1:0-31069 GCA_000699545.1 Podiceps cristatus | reverse complement strand
AAGATAGCTACTGGCATCCTACTTGTAATTAATTTTATTTTTGTATCTAGTCCTTAGATATAGAACAAGTCTGTTTCTCTTATTAGTAATATTCCCACACTGAATGCGGTGATCCCATCACATATTGTATGGAAATATATTTTTTATATATATATATGCATTTTTATTATACCACATTGATTAGCATTGTTATTATTATTGTATACTTAAGTCAGTGCAGGATGCAGCAGCTTAGCCCATAGCATTAGGTCATGTGAAGGACACAAGAAGCATACTTTAATAATGTGTTTCAGGCACTTCAGTGTGATAGTATTTCTTTGAGTATGTAACACAAAAAAAAAGATCTTTAGAAAATTAGGAGATGAAGTGCTAAAGCTATAAAGGGACTTGTGGACTGAAGTGTTCAAGGAAAAAGTAAAAATCAGTTTTGGGTGCCCTGATGCTCCACCCTTAACTTCCATATGGTGCACATTGGACTAGGTTTACTAGGACTAGGTTTAAGTATCTTTTCTGCTGAAAAGGAGAGGCTATTACAGAAAATATTCTATGACTCTGGGAATCCTATTTTCACATGTTCATTTCGAGTGAGGGACATGAATGAATATTTAACCTCAGTAAAAATACACGTGAGCTTGGCTGAATTGAAAAAGAATTCAAATTATCAGAGAAGTGTCTAAGTGGCTTTTTTTTTTTTTTTACTGTATCATTTTAAGTTAGCTTTTGTTAAGGCATGATGTAGGCAGCATGTTAATAATGTATGCTTTATTTTTTTAAATAATTGATTTTTATAAAGAAAGTACTTAGTTACTGGTAAATTTTTGGTGAATGTTATAATTGTTTCTAACTTTTCTGTATATTGGACTTGTAATTTAACAATGCTCATTTAAATCTTTAATGAACACTAATGAAACAGTGTAATAAAAATTGCTGTTAAATTCTGTTATGGTGGGGGGAACAGTTATGTGCTATGAAAAACTGTATATGAATAGTAATTATAATAAACATAATTTATGAGGTTGGAATGAAAGGTGCACAATCGCAGTAGAAAACCTGATGATTACGCTTTAGAGTGAAGGCTCACTTAAATTTAAAAGGAACATTGTTTTAAAAAAGCATCATTTAAATTTGCAGTATTTCTCTACAAACATGGAGTTTTACCTGAACATGGGCAGAATAACATAAAATTGGTGTTTAGGAAACTGAACCTTCATGGAACTTTTCTCCAGTTTATGATTTTTTTTTTTTTTTTTAAAGTGTCTAGACTTAGGAAAAAGCCTTACTGAGTATGTGCTTCTGCCTGGAAAACCCTAGTCGATGGATGGGAAATATCAGAAAGGAAACATGTGATGGAAGACGTGAGGGAAGCAAAGCAAAGCCATGAGAAATAGAAAGTCTAGGCGAGGCCAGGACAAGGAATACCTGTGGGCTTTGTGTCCATAGAAATAAATACTTTTATCATAGTCCTGTAGCGACGTGATTTGAGGGTGGTAAGATGGCTCCCAGCTGCAAGCCAGCCTCCGTGCCGAAGCCAGGCCGAGCCTGCGCAGGGTAGGCCCTTTCGATTTACAGATACCAACTCAGAAACGTGTCGGTTATCATACCACACTTGATTACCGGGTTCACCACCGTACAGGTATGCCTGCAGGTGTGCTTACATCCTTGCCTTCCAGGGGGAATTTGAGCCCTTGAAGACCGTTGTTACTAAGTAAAGAAACAAGTGTGTTAGTAGTTCACTGCAAATTGTATATAATCCTGCTATATATTGCACCGCCACTGTAAGCTGTTAGTCTTTAAGCTTCATTAGCTTTTTGTCTCATTGTATTTGGGTCTCTGTGTAAGTGTAGTTTGCTTATAAGGGTATTTGGAATTACTTGTCCCACTCTTGTGGCTGTACTGGAAAAAAAGCAAATGATAGGATGCAGGTTGAACTCTGTTAGTGTAATTTTCATTTTTCAATTAGACTAAGACATAGCTTGCTGCTTTCTACTTGAATGGATAGTGGATACAGTTTTGCTGTATAGTAAGGTAGTAAACAAGCATCATAAATGAGGTGAGCAATATCAAGAATATCCCATCAAATTTTCAGCAAAGGCAACCTCTGATGTCAGAACATTAGGATATAACATAGCTTTCCCTGCTTTTCATTATGCTGTGTTGGTTTTTTTATTTGTTTGTTTCTTCTTACTTTATTCTGTTTCAGCACAGACTATAAAATGGGAGGGTTATGTTCTGGCTTTGTATTTCTGAAAAACTGTTATCAAATCCTTGCTGAAAACAGAGTCACAACTCAAAAATAATTTAGTCCCATTGTAGTTTTGTTTAATTTGCAGAAAATGATGCATTGTTTTACATGGCTCAATTCAAGCAGCAGTTTGCTGGAGAGGAATGTCGGTCCAGAAGAGTACGTGTGAGCACGTCAGGACTTTGTGGGGGAGTGTGTGGAGAAGCAAGGAGCTGTGAAGAAGCTGACTTTGTGCTTGGCTCCCTTTTTGCCTCGATCTGCCCAGTTACATTACAGTCTCAATTCATCAGTATTAAATTCATCTATGGAGATGATAAATCTTAGTCCTTGTCCTTCCCTGTTAGATTATGTAGGACAGTCCATTTGCAGGTGACAAGAACTTACTGCTCTTCTTTGTGTTTCCTGTAGTTCACAAATAATACATCAGACCTTTTCCTTACTAAATACTGATCTCCCTAAAGACTACATTGACTGCACAGATCTGAAGTCTTTGCTGGAGCTTGAGGCTCTTACGGGAGACTTTTTTTGAGAAGAAAACCTTGTATTTCAAAGTTTGCAGAATTACCAGTGACCACACTGGCGCTCTGTTTCAATTTTCTCTGTGTTTTATCCTCTACAAGAGGTCGTATCCAATGCCTCGGTAGCTCCATCTGACAGCAGACCAGTTTTCATTCTGCATTATAAAGAACTCTTCAGATTGTTCTAGCTAGAACCTGAAACTGATATAACAAACTCAAAACCTTTAATGGAGTGGATGAAGGTAAAACAATTTATTATCTTAGCAGGAATAAAATTCATTCTGCATTTGGACACAATTTCAAACAGTGAAATTCCAATAATGGAACATCATCCCTATTTGTGATCTTGAAAGGAAAAATAAATATCCTCTTTACTACTCTTTGCCATGCCACTTCTGACTAACTCTGCGCATGTAGAATGTTTGAATAGGTGCAAATGCATCTAAAAAATCTGCAAGACATCTTCCTCATTAACCATAGATACATTTTTCTTTTATAATACACAAGCAATATCAAGAGTATTTGGAGACCATGGCAGTTTGCAGCACTAGTATGTTAGATGAAGAGATTTTATATGATTAATTAATTAGAGAGATTATATATTAAAGAAAGTACTGTCCTGGAGAAGACTGTGGCATTTGCTTCTAAAAGTCTGTGTTGAGTCTGATTCCAAGAAAAGGTAACAATGCAGGTTTCTGGCTTGAATATGGCATATTCACCAGTTGAAAGAAGAGGAGAAGCTTACATGTCAGGCAGTCATACCAGGATGTATTGTACTTAGAATTTACTCCAGCGGCCCTTACTTTGCATGGTGTGAAAACAGACACAGGCTTTTATCACGGCCTTTATTGTTGGCCTGTTTGATTCTGGCTCCCGTGTAAACTGCATTGCTAAGCAATTGCTCCGCTTCTGTTCCCTTCCCACCGTTGGTCTCCATTAGATGCAAATTACGTGCACCACTAGTCTTTGTACAAAGGTGGTATCGTGTTCTTGTGAAATAGCGTGTCTGTGGAGAGATAGCTGAGCGGGATTCCAGTCTTTCACAGTCGTCTTGAGAAGTTCAGCCCCACAGTCAGAGCCGTCACTGGAGGTTAAGTTTCCAGGATAACCAGGAACTGAAACTATATTGTGCTTCCTACCAAGCATACTTACAGGGGAATAATTCTTGTCTCAAACGAAGGGTACAAATTGTGCAACTCCCTTTCAGGGAAAAGCCATTAACAAAAGGAAAATTTCTAGCTCTGATTTAATGGGAAATTTTGCATTTTTCTATGTAATTTTAGGGATAACTCTTTGGACTCCTGTCAGCTATGTCTTTCTCACTGCAGGACTTTTGCCTCAGGCTGCTTTTTCTACAGCATCACTTATGCCCTTGTTCTTGGTGCCTTCTTATCCTCATACTCTACTGAAACCTAGTGTACTTTGTACCTCAGCGTGGGAGTCTCGGGAGGACAGACTGTCCCAGGACATTCAGCTAGGCACTGTTTATTCTTTATAAGCCTTTAAAGTGTGCAACTCAGAATAAACTAAGTGAGAATAATTCATTGCTGCCATGTTGCTATTCATAACATCAGGGAATATGCTCATGGATCACTGAGAGTTACTCTGCGATGACATGACAGCCTGGCCCAACTGAACAAAAGCAAGGAGATTTAATTCCAGCTGCCCTTCTTTCAGCCAGTCACTTAGGATGATAGAAGGAAAGGTGACTCTGAGATAGCTTCAACGATATTATGTAGCTCACAGGTCTCCCTCAAAAGAAAGTGTAAATCTTGACTTTTATTTATTTTGTCTTTTCTGTTTTAAACTAAACTGCTCAGACTAACAATATTTTTTTTTTTTCATTATTGGTTTTGATGGTATAATTTGTCCATAACTGCAGGCACAAATAACAGGAAAAGTTACAGATCATTAAGAGAATAAAAGTCCAGATTTTAAGCACCCCATGTTAAAGATTCCATGATCTGCTGTTCCTGTTATGTCATTCATAATAATATTAGACTCACATGGTACAATCAGCACTGGATGTAGGTTTCATCTTTTGTTAATATTGTACATTTAATAGTATATTGACTCATACATTTACAAAACCTCAACATATAAAGAAGGAAATTGTGTAATGTACTCTGGTTCTGAACAAACAGCATCAACAGGAACTTTGGTTTAGCTATAGAGGGAAGAAGGAAGAAATTTAGGAGAAATCAAGATATTTTTATAAATATATCCTCCTTTATAATATTAACTCCTTTAAAACCCAAAGAAGTTTGCATTGTATTTCCCTTGACTCTGTTTAGATCTTCCTTCTGAAACAATTACCATGATACTATTCCCTTTTTTACATTCTTGAAATTGTGCTAACTGATTAAAGAATATTCAAATAGCCAGACTGTCTTCCCTATTCAGGAACTGAAATCTCACTATTTTTCTGATACCTTACCCTTCATTTCACCCCTCTTAAGCTATCTTCCAGTTCTTGACGTCTTCACTTCCAAATGGCTTCTTAAGGTAGGCTAATTTTAAAGTTAATTTGTTGAAAATAAATGGTAGCGGAAAAATAGCAATGCTGTTGGCTTTTTATAGTCATAGTTGTAGTCCAGGCTACTTATGTACCTTGGAGCCTGGAGGGACTAGCACTAAAATGAGCACAGTAGTGCAGTCTCACAATAAATTGTGATAATTTCATCTCTGTATGCGTAAACCGGTACTGTAAGTAAGGTGAGGTGACTTCACCTCATTAGAGATGACCCCAAGTTATTTTGCCATCAAAAGTATTGGAGTTTTAACTTCAGGTGCAAACAGGAGTTTAGTCCTGAGTATAAAACTAAATCTTTGGCCACTGTCCTGATTACACTAACTTTAATAACACCAGAGAATACCAAGTCTAGTGATGCTGACATTGCTCCATGAGAAGCTATTGACAAAGACAGGTGATTTATCTTGCACAGCTTTCAGAAGGTAATGAGTTCCAGTCACCACTGAGCTGAATCGTGTTTAAATTGGTGACCTAAAGGTGAAAGAAGTTACTCTACTACTTGTTCTGCCTAATTGTCTTTAACAATTTCTGCTCCTTTGAGCAACTGAATAATTTCTTCTCAAAATTTGTGTAATAGGTTTCTTTTTAATGTTGCTTTATGACTGCATCTTAGTGAATAGCATAAAACATATTAGAGAACTGTTGGAAATTCAGGCTATGAAGGACTCCAGGAAGTGCATTTGTATTAATGTGTAAAATAAGTCAGGCTCTTCTTGTCTGGCCCTGAGATGAAATAGTACTGCATGGTTTACATCCAGATGGTTAAACTCTCTTCATGTCAAAGCAGGGTTGCCTGAGCAGTATTACCAACTGTGAATGGTTCTTAGTCCTTGCAATCCCCTAAACCATGTCCAGACATTTTATGGGAGCACCCTACTTGGCTTTGGCCAAACTGTGTTGGGCTGTGCTGACAATTAACAGCCTGGATGATTGCCTGTCAGTTCCTAAATCTGAGATGTAGATCCCAGGGATTCCAGAGACCATCTGTTCCCATGCTTAACTGTCCTTAGCACCAAAAGTGTAGTGACTAATTACTCTTTTTTTTTTTTTTTTTTCTTTAGAGGTTTAGAGAAGTGAACTTGTTATGTCAAATTTAAGATGAAGCTGAACTTACCTTTTCTTTGCCTCTTGCAAGGACAGCCATCCTGGTATTAAAAGGTATTACATCTTTAAATTTCTTAACTTACAACCACTACTAACACTTTCATAGGTCTTTCTTTTATGACAATGATGATGATGCAGTTGTCAAAGGTAGTCAGAAAATCAACCATCAGTTCCTTTATAGCAGAGTGTTGCATAGTTGTGTTCTTTGCCTTTTTGGGTGGTAGGCTTTGTTCTTGTGTAGCAGGCACATGGCATGAACTGTTAGCTCCAGAAATCAAAAAGAATTGCCACAAATTGCCCTGATTCTTAAATCCCCTGAGCCCTCTTTACTAGACCACTATAAATATTTTTTTTCTGTCTCAGGGCCACTCCTAAACTATGAGTAGTCTCCATATAGGGATATCCATAGGGGAGTAGGGGACAGTTGGGGTCAGCAGGAGAGATGAGCATCACGACCAATCAGTGACATCCCTGATTTGGGTTCCTTGGGAGGATCTTAGAACCATAGAATGGTTTGAGTTGGAAGGGACCCACTAGACCTCCTGTCTTACTTGTCAAGGGCGGTTACGTTTTCTTTACTCTTCCTTTTTTGAGCAATGTACCTGTAGAAGCATCATATGTTCCAGGAAGTTTTCAGGCAGGAGTGGAGTCCTCAGGAGAAGGAAGCTATTAGCCACTATTCCTCTTAGGAATGAGGCTAGTGAATCTCCTGGTGGTGCTTAACCTGCATTCCGGAGCTGTAGGAATGGAACCTGAAATTGGCTGATGGAGTTCTTCATCTGGGTAGGTAACAGCTTTGGGGAGCAGCACTGCCAGGCTCCAGGGGAACTTAGGAGACTTTGCTCCTTTACTTTTGCTCCTGTAGAACTCCGTAGGTGTGCTTCTTTGGGGCAGAGGTCCTGTAAACCAATATTTTAACTACTTAGATTTGCCATGTAATAATTTGTAAATACTAAGAGGTGGACAGTTTTGAGGTTTTCCCAGATGATAACTAGAGCTGCGTAATGAACGCAATTTAGGGGCAAAAGAAAAAATCTTGCTTATTTTTCTCAGCCTTTACAAATCATTCTTTGATGTAGTAAATTTTTTGTTGTTTTTAATTGTGAAAAACATTTTATAAAAATGCTTAATCAATTATATGGGAAGGGAAGTTCTGAAAAACAGTTATTCAATAATTATTTTACATTATGTAAAATATGGGATCTGTCTAAGTTAAGAATGTTTAATGATCACTTTGGTATGGTTAGCAAAAGAGTAACAGATTTTTTTTTTTTTTTTTAAGTGAGACTTGGGAAGATAATATAAAGCTTTTATATTGGCATACACCACTATTATATATGCACAGTTAGGTTTTCATATTCAGTTATGTATTATGGCTGGATTAAATTTCTCTGAAATACGTTATGGTATATTCTGGTGTTTAAAATATTATTGTACCTCTGAATACCCCTTGTAATAGTTTCTGGTACAGAATTGTATTCCATGAAATGGATTTACCGTAACAGATGCATTTACATATTATTATTATTTTGTGTTCTTTTCAAAACCATGCAGAGCTCAGGATAGATGCCTCTACTTTTTTAGTGTATTCAGCTTTTTCTTTTATCATTAGTACATTGTCTGTGGTAGACAGGTGAAAATATTGTGCAAAAGATAGAGGAAATGAGGAAAGTGCTATGTCTTCCCTGTCATTCTCTGAATGGCAATTATTGCAATTCCTTTACGATATAAGGAAAAAATATATGTAAGACTTAGCAGTAATAAATATGTCTGCATTCAAAATACAAAGTCAAGGTTTTAAAACAAAACATGTTTATAAAAAAAATCTTTTGATCCATGTCTGTGGTTCTACAAGCCGAATAGGGGTTTCAGCAGGTGAAAAAACAGCATATAACTTCACAGCATGTGTGCGAGTTGCTCTGTTATACACCTCTGGAGCTCTGACTTGGTTCTGTAAGCTTTTGGACATTTTGCTGGCAAGGTGGTTATCTAAACAATTAGATTTGTGAATTAAAATATCTTCTTTTGATATCTGTATAGACGTTAGGGAGCTAACTTTACATTTTGATCTTCTCAGTAAGTGCTGGAATGACATTCCTGTCTCGGGTCAGCATTTCACAACTGAGAGGGTGTACAGGCTGAAGAATGCTCACAGTTCAGAAGTACTGGTTTATAGATGTAGCACCTAGCTTGTTTCCTAGGTAAAGAAATAAATCAAAAAGATGCTATGAAGGAGTCAGTCAAAAAAACTGTCCCATTGTGTTCCAGATTCATGGTAACTCAGTAATTTCCAGATCACATTTCTCATCTGAAAAAGAAAAGTTTCTAATTGTCAGTCTTGCAAACCCGAAGTCAAATAGGTTCTCTCTGGCTCACAGTTCATAAATAATAAAAATTTTGCTTTTACAGTGTAATTAACAGTTCTGCAAATGTCTTAGCCGGAATCCAGCTCATTTTTCCCATTGGTATGTTGGCTTTGGAAAGCTAACAGGAATAAAATGCAATAAAAACAATGAGGTACACATATGTGGGAGGATCTCACTTTTATATAGTCATTTTTAGAAGTGAAATACATATTCCATTGTTCTTAACCTGACAGATGTCATTGGCAAAGAATTACCTTTTAGGAAAATATGAAAAACAATTAAACAAGAATGAGTTGTTTCCAGAGTTCAAATACTTTTCCAGTGTTGGAAGTTAGAAGAGCGATTATTATGCAACACCTTGAGTAGGATGTGTACGTCAGGTATCGAACTGATTACAGCACAGTCACCGAGAGGACAAAAGACTGATTCTGCAGTTCAGTGTCAAGGGGCTTTGTGCTTTATGAAGTGAGCAGTTTGAACCAAAAGTAACAAATATTTTTACTTCATGTGTAGAAGGCAGTGATACATGCAACCATACCTATTTTCATATTAAAACTCATCATTTAGCCCAATTTCATTATAACATTGGTGCAGAAGAAAAATCAAGATGTGTCCAATGTAGCAGCGCAAAAAAAGGAAACTGAAGATGGCTCTGTATAACATCTTTCCATCTGTTTTACAGAGCTGAAGGTGCTATTTTCTGTTATAAATTAATAGGCAATATCACCATATTTGCTGCCTCAGCTAGCCAGTAAGATTATTTAATCTTCAGCTTCAGTATGCTTGTGGTTTTGTGCTTTCTTGGTCACCTCCTCAAGAGTAGAGCTGCATATCATGCAATTAAATATTAATACTTGGGTTTTCAGTTTGTGTTATAATTTGAAGTCACTAATACTATGCAAGTTTTTTGTTTGGTTGGTGGTTTTTCCATACGGCTGGATTTAGCCATTTATTATTAGAAATTTATACCTAAGAATATTTGTACATATTTTGTTTATGAAAAGTGCCACAGTTATTGATCAGGGCCAGGTTTTGACATAGAATCTGTGTAGATAGATTTGGTTTTATGTATAGATGACAAAAGAAACTCTGCATGTTATTACTGATAACATGTTTACCATTTCTGATGGTTTTGCATTATCTCCAGTAGGCAAAACTGGATTACACCTGTAATGACGGGGTAAAAGGATTAACTAGGATTTCTGTGACAAATAGAAATTACCTATTTCCGGGACGTCTTCGTGTATCTAGTGAAATACTACTCAAATCAAAGGCATGGGGTGATGGAATTTTTAATAGCATATGCTGAAGTCCTATCAATGGATTTCAATATGCCTTATATGTGTAGTCGATCTATGGTAATCCATGGATCTGTTCTGCTATCAAGATCTGAGAGTAAAAGGAATCACTTGAATTATCTATCTTGCAAAGGCATGAGGGCAACTGCATCTTCAAATGTGTGTCAGGAAGTTATTTCAAGATGTTGCTGAGATGATGCGATGCAATATATTTTATCTGATCACTTAAAAGATGAACTGGAACCAGAAAATCCAACATTCACAGGTGGAGGTGTTCTTTAAGTTGATACTTAAATCATAAGAAATATAAATAGGAGAGAAGGAAACAGACTTTATGAGCTGAAGGAATCTGGTAAAAATGGGTTTAGTCTTATCAGTGTTTAAGGGGGGAAAAAGATGTGCTGGATGGCAGAGCTTTATAGCAAAAGTGTGAGCACAGATAGCTTTTCAGTGATCAGAGAAAATGCCTTTTTTTTTTTTTTTTATATCATATGCATAACAATGAAAACTGAAGCGAGGTTGTTGGAAAATAACACCCCTGGGATGCATGTAAATACACAAAAGCTTAGAACTCAAACAGAGCCTTAGGGAATTCAGAAATGCACAGGGAAGATAATAAAAATGGAATTATTTATGGTCACTAATTGAGAGCATTGACAGGGGATGAGAAAAATCCTAACACACTCCATAAAGATTGCATTTTGTGGAAGTTCTTCCAAGAGATTCAGCACTGAAAAAAATTTGTTGCCTAAGAGGACATAGAAAACACGTAGTAAAGATCACCATGTTGACATGTAACCCACAGTCAGCGTGAAAATCCTTTGAAATCACTTAACCAGCATTTTTAGTAATATCAAGAGATAACAGAGAACTATGAGACAAATTGTGATACAGTTTTTCTTCTTGAATAATATATTTGCATGCTATGTAGAAAACGATAGGCTTTTCAGGCCATAAGTAGACAAGCACTGCCCCACAAAATCTCTGAACTCATCTGCTGCTATCCAAGCAACCCTTCTACCTGCTTTGCCAGCTTCTCTTTTCATGTATCTTGAAAGATTTACTCTTCCCTGTCTGAAAACCATAAGAGAGCCCTCAGTATTTTGAATGGTCTAAAAATGGGTTTGTCTACTTATTTTTGATGCAGCAAACAGACTGTTTCCTTTACTTTGTATATATGATGGTTTATATCTTTGGGGTTTTATTCAGTTTGAAATAATCCTTGAAAAAGAGTTAAGTCAGCTTGTGTGACAGTGGTGATCCTAAAAACTGCTGATCCCTTGTCCCCTGATTCCATGAATATGCAATGACTAAGTTACAAGAAAGATCAATTTGGCTGCGTTTTATCCTCTAGCCATGTTGTTCATGGCTGGTCACTTCCCCATTCTGACGTGGCCTTCATACATCCAACAAGCTTAGTGCTCTCAGCTCTGGGTTGGTTTTTCTTCTGAATTATGCTGTAATTCCAACAGGAAGTCATTGATGATAAGAGAATTCCACCTGGAAGGCTCAATAGCTAATTTAATTTAGAGTAATATAAGTACTAAGCTGCAATGGTGCTTCTCCAAGATCCTGCCATGTAAAATAATTAAAATATTCTATAAAAAGATAGGCTTTTAGCAGCATTTTTTGACTAGAGAAGAGAATAGAGTACCACTGGTCGTACCAGGAAGGACCATTACAGAAAACAAAGTCTTCCAAATGAAAGACCTCACTTTATTTTTGAAAAGATACCAACAACAACTCTTAAAAACAGAAATTAATAATAGAACCATAACAGAAAGCACTATGTGCTCTCCCTTAAGAAGGATTTATTTTGAACCCTGATTCACCTCATTCAAGTAACGTCAACTGTTACTCTCTTGACACAAAAACTAAAAGCATTCATTATAACTCTATGGAAATTCAAACACACGGCACAAACGACCTGCTCTAGGACTTTCTTTGCCAGTCTTAATTGAGAAGCCTAATAACTGTGTTCCTTACATCCTCTTAGCATATGTGGTTTGTAACTGGATATTAATAAGAAGATGAAATTAGAGAATATCTGAAAGCTAAGGTCTAAGACTGCTCTATAATTGAGCTTTATTAAAGAGTCTGAGAGCATGGAATAAGCTGGCAGTGTGTGATTAAAGGTATTTAAAAAAAAAAAAAAATTACGTGGCATTGTCTTTGAACCTTGGGTTGTTCAGTGGGAGCAGACTGCTGCGTTTGACCAGGAGTGAACAGAGCCTTTGCCTGAACCAAGGGAGGGGAAAGCTATACCTGGCAGCACACGATGAGGATGCACACAATGTACGAGCCAGTAGTCCTGGATATTCCTATGTGTAATGAAAATCAGTGAGTTCAGCAAGGGACCACAAGACAAGAGTAGCTTTCTCGCTGAGAACCACATGCAGGATTTTAAAAACAATTAAAAAATTGAGAGATCAGTCTTAATCATACAATCATTCTTTAGGAAGCTCCACTGGACTAATTCTGCAGCTCCTTCAAACTTCTAATCACAGAAAAAGTGATACCAAACCCTAATTTTTGTTTTTAAAAAGTGCAAAAGAGAAGTTTTTTATACAAGTGCTTTCTTGTATCTCTAAGATGTTCCCAAACTAAATAATGTAGGTGTTGGATAAGCAACCCATAGCCTCTGAATTTTACAAAAAATATTCATCAGCAGAATGTCAAGAAATTGCTCCTGAAATTAAAATAGCACAGTCTACAGACAAATATGCTGTTATGTCTACTTATCCTTTTCAGATCCATATTAAACAGTAGAATAGGATAAGGAAGTAAAGAAAAGCTAAGGTATGCAATAATGTAACAGGAATCCAAGTATTAAGTGTGGGAAGAAGCATAAGGCTTTAGTGTGCAGTGAAAGCCTTTAATAAATTTCCAGACTCTAAATGGAATTAATAGTCACAGGAGAAAACTGGAAGATAAACATATTAAAGAAATTGAGATTTTTATATAGAATTTGTAAAGGGGTGGTAGAACATGGAGAGACAAGAGTGTTGGCTTGTTATTGTTTCTTGATGATTTTTTGCTCTTTATACTTTTAATATTTTGTAGTATCCAATCTTGAGCATGTCAGATGGGGAAAAGTTGTGGCAATCAGCCTTGTTCTGTGTGAACATTTTATAATCTCCTGTCAGTCTCTCTCTCTCTTATGCTGCTGAAGAGATCAATAGATGTTGCCTGCTGAGGATGTTATCTTTGGTACCAACTTTTTAATTAACTCTTGTCCTGAGCTCAAAGAGCAATGTTTCACAGTAAAAACTCTTCATGTACAAAGCAGATCTGACATTTATCAATTACGCTTCATTGTATCCGGTAGGGTGATCAAACAATCGGGAGCTGTAGTACTGTTAGTTTTCCAGTGATGGCAAAATACCACAGATGCCCACATCAAACACAATTCCATATCTCTGGACCCTTTTTGAAGGTGTTTACCAATCATTGTGTCAAGAATACTCTGTTGACACTAAAGAGAAATTGTCAATACTGGGATCACATTGTGTATATTAGACATGATAGAAAAGATAATAAATTCAGTATAGTTTTAATTTAAGTTGCTGTCTTGATGAAAAGTCAAATGAAAAAACAAACAACTTTCACTTTCTCACTGCTATGACTATACATTGAGAGTTTGGTCTGCTCCCCTTTGGACATCAGGGAGGCATTTTCCAGAAGCTGAAGCTTTCTTTGGGCATCTGTGTACCAACCCACAGGTCTATGCACAAGTCTTCCTCCTTTGCTTTTCAGGCTAAAATCTAATTTACCAGAAGTGAATCAGGTGCAGTGCATGAATCTACATGACATTTTTTCCTTAGACAGAGCACTCATGCAGACTGGCAATCTGGTGGAAGTGTTTTCTTTTTACTGTCCTCTCTGAGCAATAGAGCTATTCTGTGCTGCAAGGAGACCCGATGCTATCGGTAAACTCCTCCACCACACACACCAGGGTCCTTGAATATATGTCTGAACATCTCTTATCCTTCCTGATAAACGTTATTTTGTGTTTATTAGTAATTTTTAGGATGTTTTCTAGAGATGGTACAGAATGGATATATCCTGTAAAAACAAAATAAAGCCTTAAAAATTTTAAATTTACAGCTTTCCAAAATTTGAAATTAAAAGGAATTCCTTTTGTGTTCCTTCTGTATCTGCATTATTTTCTTCCTGAATTTTAGTAGTGGTTACTGACTATTTGACTATTTCACTTGAGTACTGTTGGTGCATCATGACAATAGTCAAACTAATGCTTTTTAAAAAACCCACCAAACTAAAACAAGGACAGCTGCTTCTTAATACCGAGTATAAGTGTTCTTATTTGTGTAAGGGGCTTTTACGGGATATCTAGAAAGAATTTCTCTCCCTCTCTTTTGAGATCTCATATATTGAAAAGCTGTTGAGGTTTCAAGAGCCACTATGTTTTAGGAAGACCTCCTAAAGACATCTTAATTCCCAAATCCTCTTGAGAGCCTGTGCACTTTTCAGCAACAAAGCTTCTGCCTCTGTTATTACTGTTTATTTTTGTTGAAGGAGACACTAACATCAAGAAACAAATGGCGCTCTCTCCCAGCAGTCTTATTCTATTAAGGACAGCCGTTATTGTGTCTGCAGCAGTGTACAAAGCATAGGATATAATTTTTTGCTGTGGTCCACTGATTGCTTTGTTCATCTCTGCTGGTGACAGATTAGCTTTGCAGCACATCCATAGGTCACCAGCCACCCTTTTTTGTATTTGTAGTGGTCAGTACTGTGAAGAAAGATTTTAAATTGAAAATAACACTTTCTTTTGTTGTCTTGTATTTTGGAGACCCAGAAGTCTGTAGCAGAGGTGCCGTAGGTCACACTAAAGATACACTAGCAATGCTACATGCAGGAGCTTCTATAGTAGCACCATCTCTCATTATACCTGCTGACAGCTGGTCCTATCTGTCCATGACATTTATAAAATTCTTTTCATAAAAAATTTAAGGTTAAAAAGTGTTAAGAAAAGGTACACTGTCATGGTTTACTAATGAAAGAAGGAAAGGTTATTTTATTATCAAATGTACAAAGGAAAGCACTTTTCATCCAGGAAGGCTGGATGTTTTCTTCATAAAATGCAAAAGCCCTTATCTTTTATATTCCATTTTGATCAGGTTTTCCCGAAACAGTTCTAGTTAAATACTCTTTTAAAACGTATTACTGAAGTATCAAAGGTGTATTTTAAAACAAGAGAAGAGATTTAAATTCTTTACAGACTCTGTAAGATGTTCTTTGCAAAAACACCTTAAAACCAAACCTGTGTTTTCAAGGAAGGAGATTGCGTATGTTGACAAAAATTATGGCACTGACTTCAGTTCCAACAAAAGGACAGATTCATCCAATCTTTATTTAAAGGACAGTGTTCATAGAATCATAAAATGCTCCAAGTTGGAAGAGACCCACAAGGATCATCGAGTCCAACTCCTGTCCCTGCATAGGATAACCCCAGAATTCACACCATGTGCCTGAGGGCATTGTCCAAATGCTTCTGTCTAAATGTTACAGAAGTGGTGAAGCACAGGAGGACTTTTGTTTTGATTCATGGAATGTGTGCCGCTCCAGGAGCCAGGCCAACCCAAACCAACACCAGTGAGGCAGGATTGGGATGTCTCTGGCCTGATACAGAAATTTGTCTTTTACTTCCTTCACGTCACTTCCAAATGGTGTTATTTATTTTTCTTCTAGTTATCGGGAAAGAAATACCCATCATCCTTTTCCTTGTTGCGACCAGTTTTTGTAATGGAGGAGAATCTGTAGACTTTTGAAAAATAAAGAGACTGGCAACAATAAGCATTTTACATGAAATATATTGTCAGCAAACCAAATTTTTCTAGACAAGCAGACTTACTCCAAGAAGGAAGAGCCCTTTAAATAAATGCATTGATTCTGCTTCTTTTTCCCAGTGCGTTAATTTTGTTCCTTCCTTTGTCTTTGTTTCCCCCTTCTTCCTAGCCAGCAGCACTAGCTCTGGAGGTAGGACCCATCCCTTCTTACGTATATGAACTGTATTGCACAGGGCATCGACGGTGTCATCTGAATTTCAAGACACAAAAACCCAAGGAGGATAAATCAGTAACTAGACCTAAGGTTATAAATATGTTGCTCTTGGGCTTAGATAACTAGACTAAAAATATAGTACCACATGCTGCAACAAAATGGTTTCAAATTAGTCAAAAAGACAAGCTAAAACACTGTCCTTTATATTCAACCAGGCTGTTTCAGTTGAAGTGATGTACATTGTTTCTGTGCATGATCCACTCAAAATCTGCCTGTGCTTCATATTCTGACCAGTTCTCAGGGCTTTGAAATGAACTTTTCATTTCTTGCATAACTGGAAGGTTAAGCCTCTATTATTGAGGACTTTTTTTTTTTTTTTTTTTTTTTTTAATATCCATCTCATGAGTTGTGGCATAGAAATCTTCCGGGTGAACTTCATTTTTCTTTTGGGGTCCTGACTGGGGCAAGCGAGCAATTCCTGTCTCTTACCTTTGTTCTGCCTGTCTCAATGACAGAGCCAGAACCTTGAAAAGAATTACAGTTGATAAGTATGCCTTCATAAATGAAGTGCTTAAAATTGAGAAAAAAAAATGATGTGTCTGAGCTAATTTATTCCTGGTCTCAAGTATGTTGTAGCCCTCCTTACCTTTAAAGTAAACTGAGAACTTTTGCCAAGTATGTTTTGATGGTAATAAATAAAGACTTCTTTGGGAGATGGATACTGCTCATCTCCAGATATGCTCCGAGTGAATGAGCATTCAAGTATATCTTGTATCCTTGCCAAAATACCATTCCAACACAGCTTGCCAAAAAAATCCCAGCGAACAGTTCTTTATCTTCTATAGAGCCAAAAAATGAGTCTGTTTTCAGGGATAGACTTACTTATCAGCAGTACAATTCAGCTTTCTTGGCCCATACTTCATTCAAGATAGAACCTGTTTAATGGATACTACTGCCAAAAATTGTTAACAGCTTTCTTGGGGTGTTGATAGCTGCTCATGCACCTCATCAATTCTGTCCTGCTGCCTGAAGGGAGAAGAACCATCTTACAGGAATATGAAGATACTTTGCTGGGGCTGATGTGGAAAAGGATTTTGAAAGCATTGTATACTTTATTTCTATAAAAAAACTAAGAGAAGAAAATATGGATTATCAATATACCCAAGACATCACACACTGAAAGTTAAATTAACAGCACAGCAAAATGGCTTTTTGTACAACCTGAAGCTTTGATATAAAGGGGAGAGGCAGGTCATGGTGCTTGCGCTGACTGGCTGTGCTTTGAAAGTCACTCTGGTTTCCTGGTAGTGTTTCCAGTTCTGGGAGGAACACAGTGAAATGCTGTTCATTTTAAAGTCAGAAATATAACCACAATATTTATAAGAAAAAAGGCAGTTCTCTGTCTTTCTTTGAAAGTTTTTGAGATGGTTAAAAACTTTCATCTTCAGTGTGAGCTTAGTTTGCCATTTTCTACATTTTTCCAGTCCTGATTTTTTGTTATCCAGAAACAAATTCCTCAGTGGAAGACATCTTACAGCTACATTATTGTTGTCTGCTGAGCACACTCTATGTTCCTGTATGATCTTCATTTTGGATTTAAAATTAAAACTTTGCACCCTCTTCTGTCCATGAATTTCCTACCATTGTATAAATGACACACTGAAGTAGGAGAACTTATTAAAAAAAACTATTTCTGTTAATAGTTTTGATAATGTAGCTTCTCTATATGTGGGTTTCTTCTAAGAAGCAAGTAGTTTGGATCCTGAAGGTCATTGGTGTCTGGGTGCTGTGCTGTCAAATGATTCACAGCTGTGTAAGTACAAGAGTTAGACATATGGAAATAATATGACGAGTCCCTTTCAATTTCTTCAACAACTCTTTAGCCATCTCTAAGGAGTATCTCTAATTTTAATCTGTTACAAAATTTATTCAAAAGCTCTGGCACAACTGTAAACATTATATGATGTTTGATCATCCTCTACAAGCTTTATAGTATCATGGAGAGACCATCATGGAATAACACAGAGGATGAGCTACGCAAATCTGCTTTTCTGTACTGGATTTTCAAATAGCCTTCTTAGTACTGTCGGACTCTGGTTGCCTGGATAGGAAAACAGTTGAAATTCAATTGCAGACTATCTGCAAACAGTTTTAATATTCACTTCAAGGCAGTGAGATCCAGAGATTTTACTAATGCAATATCTGTTCAGATGAAATGACAGAAAACCTTGAATCTGCTTGAATAAGGACACACACGAGCACTTTTGTGGCACGCCTTCCAGCATTTTCTGAAGAGGAATCCAAACCTGTCTCACTGCTATCGATGGTATGGATGTTGCAACCAAGAACTATTTTATCTTACACCCATTTTTTATGTTAATCAAGATGTTTTCCATCCTTCTTTTTAAGAGTTATCCAGTTTGTATTAATGTTTCAGACTGACTCATTACTTTTGTTTCCAACCCAGTTTGTTTTTTTGTTTTGTTTTGTTTTTTTCTTAGCAGTCTTCAGAATCTGTTGAGTAATTATTTCTGCAGTTTCATCAGGAACTTCAGTGATACTCAGCAATTTCTTCTATAGAGTTTTGAAAGTATTCTATTCAGAAGGAACTATGAAATGCAAACAATTCTTTGGGCCATGGCAAGCACATTTTTAATAATGTGTTCACACTTTGTGCTTGAATAAGGAAACGTCTTGTCAGCAAGCTTTTTTCTCTAGGTTTTCTTTTCTGACCTGCAGACCAAATACTCTGGCTGTGACACAGCATGCATGTGGTATTCTAGAGTTGCTTCTTGCATATTTAAGTCATTCTGTGTCTTTAAAGATTTTTATTTTAGAGAAATAATCATCCGAACTTCAGGAGAAAAAAGTAGTCGATCTGATTTGTGCTTATAAATGTTCCCCACCTGTCTCATCACCTCAGGTAACAGAAAGCAGAAACGTTACACATCCTGCAGAATTCAGAAATTTCCTTACTAGCAGTCCTCACTGGAAATACTTTTGAAATTGTTTACTGATTTTTTCTTTTTCTTGGACCACATGGGAATGCTTTGTATGCTAAATTAAGCCAGCAATCTCAAGAAAATGTTCACCTTTTTTTTTTTTTTTTTTTCTCTGGAAATCCTGCCTCAGGCAGTCCAGTGGGGTAAAGCCCAGAAAGACATTTTTAAATCTCTTTTAAATGCCTGAGTTTTGTTTAACTATGAACCTCTTTCCAAGCTCTACCGAAATACAGTATTTTAAAGTCCTAATGTTGATTGTACTTGTGACTGTACTTGTGTGTTGTTTCAGTATCAACTTTAGTCAGTGGCAAAATACTCGTTAACTTTGGGATGATGACCAGTCCCTAAGTGGAAGCAGACCATACTATGTGGCTTATGTTCACTTGCAACTAAGCACTGTAATTTGCATTCTCAGTAATGAGGATTTCAACTGATTAGTCGTCAAAGTGAATCAAAGTAAAAATACAAATACAGCATAATCACTGAATATTTACTACCAGAAAAAAATGAGATCTTTGCAAAAAATGAATTCTTCAGTCTTTGACTTACACTTTTTTGCCACGATTTCAGTCACTGCTGAAATGCACCCATGCAGCACAGTAGTTTTAGGCAGGAAGCGAAGAAAACTTTTTCCAATTGAAGCTGCAGGACCAATTTTGATAGTAATTATCTGAGGTTGGGTCAGCTCACTGGATGTTATTATCTCCTGCCAAACTAAAAATGAAATTTATGAAAAATGAAACGTGTAATGATCCTAAGTGGTTAGACCCTTGTAATGGAAGTCATCCAGAAATACAGCTCTTCCTGCTGCAGAAGCTATCATTTGGTGGCATTTCTTCTGAGTTGCTCTGAAGGGAAGAAATCCAGTTAAAGGTATATTAGTACCATGTGAATATCATTTGTCAGCACTGTTGACTCTCATCCTGTTTGGAATCCTGAATGTGTCCCATCACCATGGAGGCTGCAGGTGGCCGACGGGATAGGGGAAAGGAGAAGCATGGTGGACCACTGGTCACTGAGCGATGCAATCAGTTCTTTGAAAGCTCGTGCTTGTGGCAGTAAACCTATGACTGAGTATATATTGCTTGTTTGCTTGTTTTAAGTATCCTTTTAAATTACTTACGAGCTTAATGGATTAGACTTGAAAATGCTTTCCACTATCTTGCCTGTTCAAAAGTCACATTCATTCTTGCATTAGTCTCTTTGGGAATCCCATCATTTTTCTTGATGTGTGGTGTTCTATCTGAGATTTGTCAAGCTAGTAGAAAAAGAGGAGAATTGTTCCGCATTATATATAGACATATTCTTCGTTATGCTGTCTGACTTCTTGCCTTTTTGAACCAGTTGTACGTAATATAAAATCCAGTTTTGGCCCTGAAGAATTGTGGTTGCTCCTGTATGCTATATTTTTTCAAGTAGGTATTCCTGCATATATGTAAAGCTCTGAGTTTGTCCTCTTTGGTCTCAGATATATTTTAGATACTTAGACTCTAGTTGAGTCTCTTTTAAACTTTCCTTGTTGAGATAAACAGTCTGAGCTTTTAAATCTTTTTTTTTTTTTTTTTTTTTTTCAGGCTGGTTTCCCAGTTCTTTAATCATTGTTATGTCTCTCTGCTAATCCTTGCTGATCCCTGTGGTCCTGAGGTGAAAGCCCTTGTGATTTTCTGAGCCTCTCAGTTCAGGAACCTATGACCAATGAAAAGAGATTGTATTTCAACATCTCTGCAATCTCAGTCTCATGGAATAGCCCCAAGCCAGGAGTAGACAGTTGTAAATAGAGAAGCCTTTAGACCACTTTTATTTGTGATGGTAATTGGCCCATCTTCCAATAGACGTGTATCTAGTCTTTTCGAGCAACTCTTGATTTTTGTGACAACCATAATTCAACTAAATCATATAATACCCTCAAATTATTCTAAACAGAGTTCTCACACATTTTATTCAGAAAAGCATCAGGATTTAGCTCTGTGTAATATAGCTATCAAGTGACATAGTGTGTATTTCAACATAAAGCAGAAGTGTCTCACAGATACTAATACGTAAGAATCAGAGGAAGTCTTTGTTCATTGAAGTCTCAGAGGTCTTGGCACACCTTGACTTATGTCTCGTATCGAGCTGTCTTTCATGTATCTGATTTGGAAACTGCAGTAGATCAGAATTAGGGAAAGTACATCCAGCTTTCATCACTGACTCGTCAATATAAGAAGTGACTGACAATAACACGTCCCAGCATGTTTCTTAGGGATTCTTCAGCCATGAAAATTATAATCCCTTCAAACACAGACACAGTACAATTTTAAAGGAGCTTTGTAGGGCTCCTGAAAATTAAATGCAGAAAATATGGAGCAAGTGGAAATTAAATATTTCAATATTTAACTTCAATATCACTTAGTGATTTGCTTTAATTGCAGGAGAATTTTTTAGCTGAAGAAGTAAACCCTTTTCTGTTCTTATTAAATAAAAGAACACACGACTTCTATGTGTTTTCAGCCATTTGGAGCAATTTTGTGTAAAGTTTTGGTGTAAACCTGTATTTGCATGAGTGTCTCCCAATACTTGCTAATAGAGGATTCCCAATAGCATTACCTTTAATAGCTGTACTTTTGATTAAATTGGTGACTTACATTAAAACAAGTTTTTGAAAACAGATTACCGTGTTGGATGCTACAGTTTACCAACAGAAACAATACAGTTCATTTAATGTCACTGTTGATTTCTGCTATCAGCAATATGAAAGATCATATGATGTTTTAGTAGATGGTTATGTATAGTTGTAGTGACGTCATTTTGTATTTATAGATAGAATAATGCATTTCCCAGAACAGTAATTGTTCCAAAAAAATTTATTAACTATTTACACTGTCCTAATAATTATAAGTGCAGTGAATTTGGCTTATCCATGTCAAAATACAACTACCTGTATTTAATTTAAATATATATGTTTCCTTTGGAACAGATAATTTTAGTGAGGTAAAATGGTGACCCAAGTTTTGAGCTGAATTCTCTCTATCACAGTTACAGTCCTCACATTGGTCCTTGGATCTCCTTTCTCAATGGGAAGCTGCTCCAGCAGATCCCTCCGTGACCCAGAGATGCAGTAATGAATGCTGTGACTCTTTCAAGCGGCCTCTTGAAGGGGCAGGGTTAAGGTTTCTTCAGTTTTTATCCTGACGATACATCATCTAACTTTTCAGACATAAATCTGAAGTACTCTAATTCTTCACTCCTTGTTTTTCAGATGCTTGAGTGGCAGTGAACTTCACTTTCTAGAAGCACAGAACATTGTCAATGACCGTAACTATGTGCATGATACGTTTTGTCATCAAATGATGAGAAAACCTTTTCCTGCACTAGTTCTTATATCACTGTTCCACTGTTACAGTAAACGTATTTTCAGTGACCACTTTTAAGGTGCTGGCTTTGACTTTGGTGGTCATTGCCATAAGAGCATGGCCAACAAATACCCAGGTAGGGCAGAGTAAGGTAGAGCTTTCCAGGAGCAACAGTGGATCATCTACCATCTGCCACCAATCTCTTTTTTTTTTTCTATAGTATTTTATACTATTCAGATTACTACTTTATCCCAGTTCTGAAATACTCTCAAGACAGATTTATTTGTTTGAAATGTTTGTGTGCAAGTTTCTGAAATTATGTGATGTGCTGGAGCTGCACCAGTATAATCTTATCAGCATTCAGTATCACTGGCTTTATAAAAAAAAGTAAGCAAATGCATGATAATGAGATGAGATAAAAATTCAATCAGAAGAATAAAATATTTTGGTGATTGTTTTATTCATTTTCTTTCTCACACAGTTCCCTTTCCTAAAACACCCTGTCTTAAGCAGCCACTTTTTGGCATATATTCTAAAATACATAAAACCTGGCACACATGAGTGGAGGATTTTTAAATTACTAGTGAGGACTGGATATACTTTCACTTTAATCTGAATTGGAAATAGCTCAAGTAAAGAATAACAACGTTGTCTGCAGGATACTGATGTAAATAGAAAGATACTTCAGAGCGTAGTCTTTTATTTTTACTTTTTATTCGTAACTGGTAAGGAACTGTATATAACTTCACAAGAGATGTTGCTGATTAGAATTGAAAGAGGAAAAAATAATGGAAGTTGTAGAAAATTGGAAAAGCTCTGAAGAAGTTCCCCAGTTACCCATTTCTTCCCCCTTTTCTTCTTTTCAAGAAAATAATTAGAGTTAAAACTTCAGTAAACATGTTTTTTCTTTCCTAAGTTGGCACTTCCCCCCCCCCCCCCCCCTTTTTTTTTTTTCTCCTTTCATCACTCTTTATGGCATTAAAAGAGGGAGACATCCAGCGAGCTTTGCTCTAAGTGTGTAGTTCAGCTCCTTCGGTAGGTCATTTTCCATATATCCTTTTTTTCTTCTATTCTTACACGTTGCTACATGCTTTCTCACCAGCTTTGCTGGGAGGAGAGCTAACAACAGATGTCAGAATGAATGAGCCTGGTGCGCTTGACAAATGGATAGGTATTGAGCAGTTTGCTCACTGGCTCATGTAACTGCAGCTTTGTAAATCTGAAGACTTGCAACATTTGGGACAGGGTTGGGGGGGGTCATAGTTTCGTAAACCTGTGGAAGAACTTTTCAGGCAAGAGCATCTTAATTATACTGTATCTGTTATGTTTTTATTAACTAGAAATCACAACAAAGGACAAGCTGATATTTATTAGTTACCTGTATCAGATATTTATCAACTATATACTAGTTTTGGAATTCTTTATACTTCCTCTTACAGGTTTTTTTTTTTTATCAGCAGACTATGAAAAACGTATACATGCTATTTAAGCTTCATGAGATTCCTCTGAGGTAGACAAAATATCAAACATCATCTTTCATGAATACAGATTTATTAGGAAGTATATATCCTGTCTTTTCTGAATCACAGCTTTTCCTTTTTACAAAAAGCTCACATATGTTTTTAGTCAGAGATGGGATTTCTGCTTAGGTAATAAAATAGCAGTATGTATCCATATATTAGGTGTTTAAACTCCTTTCAAAACTTAACATGCTTATGTCATTTAGATACCTTGATATTATTTCTATATGCGTACACATGCATGCTTACACATTTACACTTACTATTTTGGTGCTGGTTCTGGGTTCTGCTTGTTCTGGTGTTTGTCCAGGCTTGGAGCTTGGTGGCCCTGCCTGTGGCAGGGGGGTTGGAACTCTATGATCCTTGGGGTCCCTTCCAACCCAGACCATTCTGTGATTCTATGATTCTATGATTCTGGCTCATTCAGGCATCTAACAAAGGTACGGTACAGAGCACCTAATTTTAATTTTAGCTTCAAATTTCTTTGCAGTAAACAGAGGGGGCTAGGTTCATAGAATATGATTCAGGCTGCATCTAAATTCCAAAATCATTGAATTGCTTGCTGTGCTCTTGGATCCTTGTTCTGATTGTTGAGGTTGAGCATTTGACCAGGCCACACCATGGTTCCTTTCCAGCTCATGTGCACAGAATTCCTTTCCTAGAAAATGACAAGTAAAAATAGTTTTCATCTATGTTTGGCAATAGCAAGCAGAGGGTTGTTCATCTGTAGGTGAGTCCCAGCTTCTACAGTTTAGACAGTCACCAAAATAAAACACATTATTCAGTACTATGGATACCTCTTCCTTATGACTTAGAAATTGTCGCAGCTGCCTTCTCCAGGGCGGCTGTTTCCTTGCGGAGTAGAAACTTCAGCTGTATAAAGTTTGACCTGTCTGTCATTTCTATCACGAAAAAACAAGATGTCCTTGCTTTTGTACCAAAGAATATTCTTTTACACCTGCAACATCAAAAATTGTAGCAAATATTAATGTAGGGTCCAAAAATGTTTCTGTATGTTTTGTATGTCGTTGCATTCCTTAAAGCAGTATAACTGCAGGGTATGGGCAAACTGTACCAGCCAGTCCTTGGCTAGAAGTGTCTGTCAGGTGCTTTTATAGTTGGGGTCTTTTTCTCATCATCTTTTATAGCTTCAAAATAGTAAAGAGTAATTCCAAGTAATGTAGTAGTTCTCAATCATTAGCATATGTAAATATACTCAAGATCCAGAGAAGATTTTTATTTAATTTTTTAGAATTTCTTTCTGAACTTATTGCAAGTACAAAGCTACATCTTTTGTAGTTTGCGCCATAAGTATTAGATTTTGTATGCAATTATAATGTTTAGGAATATACACTGTTGTGATCTGTTAGTTTCTATAGTTACTGAAGCCCAAACTTGAGCATCCCATAGGTTTGGGTATATAATCTTCTGTGTATTCTCTTAATGATAACTCATGTACCTTTCATTAAAATAATGCGAAACTTTGAAGCCTTCTCCGATCCTGTACTTCTCTTAAATTTCAGATTGATGTTTTTATAGTATTTATATTCTGCATGTCAGTTGTAAAGATAGCAAACATAACACCGATGACCTACAAACATCCAAAATTTGTCCAAAGTGATCAAATTATGTCCAGAAACAAGTCATTTGCCAAATTAACCTTTTGAACATGAGTTAAATTGTCCTCAAACTACTTACAAGTGGGAGGGATTTTATTATTTTTGAAGCAATGCTTCTAACTTTGTTATCTTGCTATGAATAGGGGAAAAAAAAAAAGTTTAAGCTTTGAGTCCCAATATGAAGAATGCTAAATGGAGACAAATTTATATTCTGCATTTAGAGAGTGATCACGTTCGTTCTCTAAAGATCTGCATTTTGTATCCTCAACTTTTTTCAACTGTAATATGCACAACTCCTCTCTAATTCGGTTGAGCTCAGTATAGGATACAAACGAGTCAAGAGCAGAAACTAGCTTTATGCCAGCTTTTCAGATCTCTAGTTGGAATTCATTTCCATGATTATCATGCTAGAGAAAAAAAATTAATATTATCTATATATTGCATGGGCCATAGCTATAGTTTAAAAATATTCAGAACACACCATTTTTTTTCCCCCATATGATTTCTCTGCTGCTTTTTACTTGGGTAAATTTAGCAAAGACAAAAAGTGACGGTTTGCTGATCTTAAAAAACAGCAGCATTTCTAGGTGGTCATAAGGTGCTCCCAGCATAATGGAGAAGTGATCTAAAGTCCTTCAATTTTTAATATATTGCATTTTCTATGTACTCAGGAAAAAAGAAAGATCCAAAAAGCTGTAACTAGTACTGTATTTGTTATCACAAATGTAATAGAATTTATGGTTGAATATATAATGGCCATATCTCATTTTGCATTAATACACTGGCTTTCAACTAAAAAGAAAATATCAAATGTGCTAAGCAAAGGATACACCCTGCCAATGAAGTGAGTCATGCTTCATGCACTCAGTGTGTGCATCACCTTGAGTATTATAAAACCTATAAAACTGCCAGCAAGTTATGCTTTAGCATCATTCCTGAAAGTTGCATCCTTGTTTCTGGAACTGTCTTTTCAGGGATTCAGTCAGTACCCCAGTGACATGACATCCCTGGAAATACAATGTATTGAGGACTGACAGATGACAATTGTAGGCACCAGAGATATTTGAGGAATATATTACAGTTCCAAAATACTTGTGTGTTACATGTGCAATGCAAAGTTACTGTAGCTGAAAGGTCCTTGTAAATTCAGGATTCATAAGCATTTTAAAGTAAAGCATAAGTTAGCCTTAAACAATATGGAAAATGTATTGTAGGCTAGTAAGCAGGACCTGTTATTTTCTCTTTCACTAATTAAAACCAAAGTCTGACCCAAATATAACATAATATTAATGCTCTAGGAATCTTCCAGTTTGAGAGAGCTAAATTTTTTCAGGGTTCAAAGGTAACTCCTGCAAATTAACAGAAAATTATTTTAGTTTCTGTTCATAGATGATCTGTTGAATTCATGCTCATAAAACGGCCACTTCATATGTGGTGTTTTCTTGCCCTTTCCCAATTCTGTAGTGTGGAGCCTGCTCATGAATTTTAAAAAAAAAATGTGTTAGAATAATCTTTTAATATCAATTGTAAATGCCATTAGATTGAACTAGGTGTTTTAATAGCAACTCCCTCCCATGAGTGCTGTAAGTTTTAAAGAGAAAATGAATCTCTTTTAGCTTTAAACAAATTATTTAGCAAAAACAATGCAAATGCAAATAGACTTTAAGAGATAACCACTGACCTTTGTGGGACCTTGGATCTCAATACCTAGGCTCTCAATGTCTTCCATGTCAGAAATCCTGGCAATAATTTAATCTGTACATGTCAAAATAGAAAGTAAGGTATTTCTTAAGATACTCTGGCCTCTTTGAGACTCCTCAATAGCTGTTCTGATTTACAGAACTATCATAGTTTCATAAAGTTTTCAAAACATCTGAATATCATGCCTTTTATTACAGATGAGGGTATGTAAGAGCATAATTGATGGTTGGTCCTTATTATTTATCGGGCTAAAAGTGCCAACTTGATCAGGGCCACTGCAGTTGCAGCAGGGATGCGGTTGGTCTGGAGTGTCTCGTAGCTGAACCATCAGTCATTGTCTGCTTTATGAGGGGAAAAAATTTAAATAAGCATCCAGCAGACATACTTAACATATATCTGTATGTGAAAAATAAGCAGGCTTCTTGAAGCTTTGTAATATAGTTTTCTAATTTAGGGAACTAGATTTGTGACGTTTTTGTAATATTTCACCTGTGGTACTTTCATCTGAGAGTAATTCATTTCTGTGCTTTCATTCATAAGCAAATCTAGCTAATAAAGCAACCCTGTCAAAATAGTCAGATCTTCCAGTAATCTGCTTTTAAACATCCAGCCAGCAGACAAACCTCAGAGGTGCACTGTTCAAGTAAATGTGATAAAACTTCAGTCTATGTAGCATAGTATTACAATAATAGATAGAGGCAGAGTATTTAATGCAGTGTTGTGTCCCAGAAGCTAATCTAAGAGGAGTGTAATTCATGTCATTCAAAATTATTTGAAGATTCCACACTCTTTTTATGATTTCAAAGTAGTGAATGCTTCTTGCAGCGCTGTTAGAAGGTAAGGGTTCTCCCGATCATCAAACTTGCTGTCTTTCCATTGTTTAGTCTAGAATATTTTTTTTTTAATCTCACTGTCTTCATGAATATCTAAGTTTGTGATTTTCTACTATTAAACTTTTAGGGGGCTATTCATTTAATTACTTCAAGTAACCGAGATTCCAACAATGTCAATAGGATTACACAGGTTTGGGATTTGCCTCCTTATATGTTGATGTACCTTTAAAAATAACATGACATTTACACCACACCAGACCAGAAAATCAGGCCACTAACTCTAATCTGCTGTGTTATTTTTTATTCTTTTCTAGTATTTCTTGCCCTAGCTATCACAGAGTATAGCTTTGGGAGATGTGGAGTTTCTGTATCTCTTTTGAAGAAATGAGCACAAATTTCAGATGCAACCTGTTACTACCTGTTCAATGTGACTTCCGAGAGGCAAAAAGCCTGACTGTGTTTTACACTTTTGATTTGTGAATCAGTTATTTTCATCTAGCTTGAAGTAATTTCATCAGCTTCAACTTCATATAATATATTATGATATTATGAAAAACTAAAAGCTTTGATTATTAGCACCTAGTAAATGTTGACCAAGTTCTGTATTTATGTGATATTTGCAGTGTCCTAATTTTCATATTTTTAATATAAAAGGGCAAGAAAACACATGGTGGAATTTTTCTGGTTCATTAGTCCACCTTTGGCACAATTCAGAAGACTTAAAGTCCAATTTAGTCAGTCCCTGGGGTAAAAAAGTGTAACTTGTCAAATACAGAGGCGCGCATTAGTTTTAATTTGTCTGTAAGGGGAATGGAGTTAGTGTGTTCACAGTTCTCTGTCCATTCATCAATAGAGAACCTCCACAAACCAGCTTCTCCTCTCATTTTTCTTCCACTGAGGTGCTATAGCTTCATTTTGGACAAAGTATAATTGATTGCATTTGGGCAAGACTTCTTGTAAGATTAGTTACATTTTTAATCAAAATGTCATGGGGGTACAAATGTAACATGTGCAAAGAAGTTCTTTGTGTTGGGGGGATTCGTTGCTCGAGAGCAGCCGCAAATGCCCAGCCTTGTGCTGTACTGTCTTACCCTACAGTTATTGAAATGAAAATAACGGCTGGATCAGTTAAAGATTTGGAAACCTGAAAATTTAGTTGGGTGCCTAATCTCTTCAGTGCTTGGCCCTAGAGTGCCAGCCTGATGGCCTGTCTATTGAGGCCTCAGATGTCTGTGTAGTACATGGGGAGGGTTAGGTTATGTCTAAGCAAATTAAGTTCAATACTTGTGATTCCAGGCGGTGGACACTTTATCCCTGAAAGGAGAGATTAGAATTCAGGAGATTTTATATTCTATTCCTCTGTGTAGGAATGACAGTTTGAATCAAGAATGTACACAAAGCTTTTCACACTTCAAAGGAACATGATGAAAACGTGGATAATATTACATCTTCAGCATATAACCTCCCTTGCATAAGGTTAATTCCACTAACTCCTCTCTGAAGAGGATATTGTATGTTTGAGAGCTGGCACTGGGAGAGGCTTGGAAGTGGTACCCAATGTTAGATAGAATTTGTTATTAAATCCCCTGTGCCAGTGTGCCCCTGCTCCAAAACACGTTCAGATGAGCATAGTCTATTGGCCGATTCACAGCTATTAAGTGGATAAAAGATTGACAACAATAGTCAAAGTTTTGAACAAATATTTTACCGTTTCATCTTTAAAGTTTGCAAATTCTGAGACTTTCCTGCTTTCATGTGAATTTGTCTTTGTCACAGAGTGGGAATTCCAGGATCTCCTCTGTGCTGGGACGTGCACTGTTCTTCCACTGATTAGTTAATTATTCACTTGGGCCTTCTCCAGCTGAGAACCCTGATTTGAATGAATATAAACAAAATAGTTTCTGCCAGGTGTCAGCCCCTTAGAATAATGAATAGGAAAATAAATTAAGGTGTTGTTACTGGTGTAGTTTTTTTAAAAGAAGATGGAGAGAAATATCTCTAGCAATTACATTGTTAAAATGGTATTTAAATAGGCTAGATGTGTGGAGGGCTTTGCAATTTAGCATGATTATATAAAAATAATGAAACTTGCTTTTTTTCAGTCTTCTGTGAAATGGAATAATCAGCACTCTCCTGAACAAACCGTATTATTTTCCCATGTCTTTTCATTACTGCATTTGAAGTTATGATTCATATATTATGGTGATTCATAGCTTAGCTTTATGAAGCTGAGGTTTATTTTTAGTGTGTTACCTTAAATTAGTATGACTAATAAGTGATTTTGAGGTACAGTGATTTCAGTGGTTCTGCATCTACTTGTTAGAATTTAATGTGTTTATATATGACTTACTCTCACACTTCAGCAATAGACTTTCTGGGGAGTAGGTGACTGCTGGGTGTTAACCATGATATATTAGAATCTTTAAACTCATGAATTATTAGGCCTAAAATGAAATGTGCTTTACTGCTCGGCTGAGAAACATCTTTGCATCTGACATCTGTTATGCAGCAACAGGGGTTACATTCATACCTTACCGTGTACTATATCATCTCAGACGCCTTGGGCAACGGTTTGGCATGTGGTAGAGCTCTTCACTTGCTGTTGGGACATCAGATGGCACCAAAACAGTTTGTCACATAATTTCCAGAAGGGAGGAAGCTCTTTGGAGCTATCTGCAACGTGAATGTGAATAGGATTAACTCTCAAAGACAGAAAGATTGAATTAAACTGGAATTCTTCAAGATGTGTGATATGAAAGGGTATTTATTTCCTCCCCTTTCCTAGAGTTTTGCGTGATTTGAAATTCAGTGTGAAATTCAGTGGCCAAAGGAAAATTTAAACAGTCCTGGATATTCTCCTTGTTATACACCTTTGGGGCAAGCACAATGGAGCAAGGGCATGCACATACTCTCTAGGACTTTTGTAAAGAGGAGGTGTTTCCCTGACCAGATTGATAGGTCCTTTAAAAAAAAAAAA
>KL289050.1:1419-12310 GCA_000699545.1 Podiceps cristatus | reverse complement strand
ACCCTTCACCAACTTCGTTGCCCTCCTCTGGACACGCTCCAGCACCTCGATGTCCTTCTTGTAGTGAAGGGCCCAGAACTGAACCCAGCACTCGAGGTGCGGCCTCACCAGTGCCGAGTACAGGGGCACTATCACCTCTCTGGTCCTACTGGCCAGATTATTCTTGATACAGGCGAGGATGCCATTAGCCCTCTTGGCCACCTTCTTTAAATGAGAAGCCTTCCTATCTGCTAGAAAATTGACCTGCGTGCAACCACATGAACTCGCTGTTCACCTCCAGGTCTACCCACAAGCTCTGGTGCTGGCAGCCTCTCATCCTGGGCCACTCTGCAGCAGGACCACGGCTCAGCTGTGCTTGGCATGCAGGAGGGAGGTGAGGTGCTTTGGACCAGGTTTGTTCCAACTGCGTACCGCGGCTGCTGCCAGGAAATCGGCTCCAGCGGCTTATTCAACCATATGGGAACCTTCTGGGGTGTCTCTGGGGGACATCCTTGGACTCTTGGCTTCAGAGGATTGCAATTCCCTCCATCCTGTGGCCTGCAGTGACAGCTCACAGGAAGGGGGCTGGGGGCAACCCTTGTGTATAGTTAAGACTGGAGAACTTGTAGGATTAAAAATCAAAATGTACACCACCAAAATTAGAGATTTCATGCATCTTTTTGTTTATTTATTTATTTATTAAGAAAAGAAAAATCCAAATTTCTTCCAGCTCTCATTAGATTTTAGAATCTGTTTCCCCTCAGTGTGGGGAAAGGATATGGGGCAGACCTTCCCTTTTAACCTGTGGGGTTATTGAGTGGGATGGCTCTGATCCAGGAGTACTCCTGTTTCTCGTAGTGCTTGGCAAAGGAACAAGTAAAAATATCCCCTCTGCTTAACACCTGAGCGTCGAACCCCACAAAGCCCAGCCCTGCTGTTGTCTGGGCACATGTCCCTTTTGGAAGAGGAGTTATTAGCTTTGCAGGAGCCTCTTTCTCCCAGGTGGAGGCCCAGCCCTCTGAGCAGAATTGTTGGTTAGTTAAAGCCGCCTATTTGATAAGTTTAAATGCATTGTACTTGCACGGTAATTGCAATTCATACCGAGCAATCACCGTGTCATCTGTCACAATAACAAACTGCTTAATAGATGTACACTGATGAGCCGTCACAGGAGCTCCAGAGAAAGACTTTGGCTCAAAGGGAGATGTCATTCCTGGCTTGACGAGATCTAAGTAGTCACAGGGGTTGCTGGTCCTGATGTGCAAGTATGCCTAGGACTTCCCTCGGGCCTTTGTCTGCTCTTTCCTAATGTCTGACCCAAGTTACAATTTTATCTGACACATTCATCACAAATCCTATTCTGCTCCTTTTCCTCCAACATTTCCATCCCATCCCAACCCTGTCTTGCTGCTCCTCTTGCAAGTTCAGTCTGCATCTGCAGATGAAGATGCTGCATATGTGTGCTGGGCGGGAGGCACTCGCTGATCCCAGGCTGACATGACCAGCCCGAGGTACAAGGAAGGAGATGTCCTTGTCCTCATTATGCAAACAGGTCCAAGGGCAGACAAGTCAGGCTTGTGATGGCGGGGTGTTTCTTGAATTGTAGTACTGCCTGGATCCTTCTGCTGAGAGGAAATAGAGGACAAAAAGGCACTAATAGTCTGATTGAGACAGGAGATGGTGGGAGTTGCTTGCCTGGCAAAGCAGCAGGATGGAGCTGAGCCTCCCTGTCTGCCCTCCCTGGTATGAGAGATACTGGGAACAACTCTTCTTCTGAGAGAGGTTGTTGTGGAAAAGGAGGAAACTAAGGATTTAGGAGTGTTCAAGTAATTTTAGGAGTTCAGCACTGCAGGAGAGACCTTGCCTAGAGAGACTGAAAGGTTAAATACACGCAGAATTAACTTCTAATGGAAGTGTTGTGTACAAATTGGAAAGGAAAGCTTCCCGCTGTGGCTGAGGATGTGCCCACCCTGTGCACTGCAGTGGGATGCGGAGTTCCCTCATCAAAAGTGGCTCTAAAGCAGACATGGAGTAAATCTGATGGAGATTAGCTCCACTCCCCTGACAAGACCACTCCTTATGCTGAGAGTATCTCCAAACAGGCTGGTCAGCATCTCTCTGCCACCCTACTCTGCACCAGGTGGAATGGCAATGCAGAAGGTCTCACCTGCAAACCTATGTGGTATGTACCTTAGAAGTACTAGGACAGATATCTTGAAGGCTGGTGTAGCTCATCACCCTGTGCCACCGTATTATGACCACCATGATGAGTGCAGGAGATGTCGGAGGTTTTGCACTGAACGGTTACTGACCCAGAGAGAGCTCAGTAGACATGTGAGGTTGAGATGAGAGGTTTGTTGCCAGTTGAGAGGGATCTGCTCAACCCCGAAGTCAGCAACATCTGAACTGCACAACAACACGCAGAAAGGACCCAAAAAATTGTTCCCTCCGGGGATTTTGAGCACCCTGGCCAGGAATCCAGTTCAGACCATGTACAGAGACTATCTGACCTTTTATACAGGTGCTAAGAAAAAGGAAGGACATCTGAACATGTCAGAGGGAAATGACAATTTCAGGTCTGGGGACTATTTTGAGCCCACAAAAGCCATAGCCTACTGTTGAAGGGAAAAGGTTTGAAACACTGGAGCTTTCTATGGAGTCTCTGTGCACACAGACTCTGTTATTGCAATGTGATATGGGATTTCTTCTAAAGGCTCAGGCCCTGAGGTTCTTTAGTAAGACAAGGGTGAAGGCCTTTGAGATGTCTGTTGGCTATAGTATGCAAGAACAATCAACCATATCCTGCGTGTTACTGGGATTGGTTGTAGTGGAAAGAGAAGTGAACCATGTTCAGATATTTGGGAAGGAAAGAGAAGGAAAAATGGGAGGAGATAGAGATATTTGGCTCCTTTCTACAGGGTCTGGGATATGCCACTTTCAAGCAAGCCACCCAAACGCTGCTGTCCCACCACAGCCTTAGCTACCGTGGTCACTGAGCTGTTCTGGCAGGAGATGCAAGTCCCTTCAGCATCTCCTCTATTAAGACGTGGTTCTGGGTCTTGAGTGTTTCTGACAGGTCTCCACCCCCATAACATGCAGCAGCTGCCCGGTTCTGCCTGGCTTCCCACTGGGGATGGGTGGAGGAGGAAAGCGGAGATGTTCTCTTTCACACCTGAAGGGACGTGCTGGGCACTGCATGCTGCTTCTGACAGCTGCTCCCCCTGCCTCTTTCCCTCTCTTTCCATGAGGAAAAGCTTTGCAAGGTATGGGTTGCTGCGCTGTGGAAAATGACATTTGGTGGCCTTAAACAGGTTGTCACATCAACAGGACATGGGAGAAAGGAGCCTGCACCTTCCAAGCAGAGCTGCTCTCTCCAGCAGCTTGCAAGGTCTGCTTTCTGGGGGATTAATCCGAGAAGGTGAACAGGGAAGCAGAAAGGGAGAGTTTATTGGTACTGAAAACTTGGGTGCTTTGCCCAAAGACTTCAGTTAATGAGTGGGAAGGTCGTTGTCTTGTTTTATTTGGAAGTAAGGCTTGGAGAAGCTACTTTCTGCACCATCACCAGCCGGTGTATTACAAATATTACTGTGAGTTTTATTTGGTATCTTCACCCCTTGCTCCCCGACATGTACAGGGGACATTTTCTCAGAGAAGAGCTAATTTCTGCTTTACAGGAGTTCAGGCTTATCCCTACTTTTAGTACTTAGCATTTACCTTGGACCCGGTTGCTGCCTCAACATTGCTCTGGGGAACTGTAATTTAGCGCTGTCAGCTGCAGGGTTTTTGGTAGGATGTCATGCTTCCATGTTCAAAACCCTCCGTCCACAAAACTCACCTCCTCTCCTAAGGATGCTGAAGGCTGGGGATGCCCGCAAGTGAATGCCTCGGGTTGAGGGCTGCCACTCAGGTTTTAGCGAGGAGCAGATGCTGCCCTCCCTCTGCAGCTGGGAAGCCGGGATGTGCAAGTAAAGTGACTTTACCCAAGTTTCAGAGTGGAGTCAGGAATAGAAGCAATGTCCCTTGGCCCTTTTTGGGATGAATCATCCTTGTAAATCCGCTTGCCTTGACTGATCTGGTAAATATAGGGTGTGAGAAAGGGTGATTAAGTGACTTATCTGAAGTCACATGTGGCATTTATGGGATTTGGACACAATCCTAAACCGGCTCCACTGCTTTAACCACTATGCTTTCCCTGCTGTAGCTGTGACCCTGAAAGCGTGCAAACACCATCATGTATTACAGCAGCAAAGAATAAATTTGCAGCCAGCCTGGAAAATCAGCTCCCTGAGGAAATACAAGATTAATCCCATACGGGAGAAGATGCAATCTAAAGCAGGCTGTTAATTAATTATTATTATCTTAACCAACCCAAGTATGGAGTTGGGGACACAAGTAAGGTTACAATTTTTGACAGATGCAGATTGATTTCTTAGAGCATCTACACCAGGCAGAGCAGCTTAATCCCTTTCACAAAGGTGCAAATTGTTAATCTGATTTGCATGCTTGGCTGGCTGCTTTTGTCCCACCGATGAGTTTAGAAGTCACTAGCCGGTGACGAATAAATGAGAAGTTGTGACTGGGCTCCCTCCTGAAATGAATTTCTGATTGACTTTGGAAGGCATCTCCCTGGGGCTGGTTTCTGTCTTCTGAAACAACCCAAACCAAAAAGGGAGGAAGGAGGTAGGTGGGGCCGGGGAGAGAAGGAATGAAATTAAACAAAGGGCAGCTCTTAATTAAGGCCTAGAAGCACATCTGAAGACACTGACAGGTGGTAGCCAGCTTTAGTACCTTGCAAATCAACTCATTAAACACCAGCCTCTGCCTGCATTTTTAATATTTGCAAAGAGGGTGGCTGAATTTCTTCTCCGAGGAGAGCAGATCTGTTTAGCGTTATATTTAAAGCACACGGCAGTGCTAAAATTGGGACTGGAGATCCAGACCAAGTGTTCAGTCTGGTCTTGCATGTCTGTGTGTAGTATCTTGGTAGTCATTTTCTCCTGGATATGATTTGTGTTAAATTCTCTGTTGTGACTCATCCCAGGTTGTCAAGGCAGAGGATATTTGGCAGCAATTTGGTAGATACCTGCCCATTCATCCATTTTTCTACCTTTCTGTGACTATCATCTCCTGGTTGATCCTGTCTCCTTTTGCTTTACTTCATGTCTTTCTGTCTTCCCATCTGTCTGTCTTTGCTCATCTCCCAAAGTATTTGACATCTTAGCTGTTCTTTCAAGTAGGTAAAATCTGTATGTTATAGACGAACAGCTGTGATACACAGTACTAGTAAATTGAACAGTTCTGGCCCACGGGTCTCGGCACTGGGAAATTTAAACAGTTGGCATGGGCCAAACACCATTTGTAACAGCCAGTTTGGATGAGGACACCCTGGTTTGGAAGCTAGAAGAGCAGCAGTATGAACAGAACTCCTCAAGTGTTCAGTCGGCGTGAAGCTATGGATTTGATTTGTCACCACGGTAGTCACAGAGGCATGGGAGGGCAGGTCAGAGCTAACCATTACTGTTAACATCAGCATCATTTTGGCTGCAGTCAGTCCCTCGGGAGCTGTACACATATGTACCTTCAGGCCAAACTTAGCTGCAGACAGAGTTGCTAGTGGAGGGTTTGCACCCAGTTGGATCTGGGAGCAGGCAGTGACACATCAAAGTCTGGGTGAGCAAAGGTAGGTGGATCCTTTGGAAGCCAAAGCTTCATGAAGTGGAGACACCTTCATGTCTACAGCACCTTTCAAACTGGGAGGAACCTTGCAGACATCATGGAAGCACAGCCAGCTCTGGGGAGGACCAGGGTGGCTCTTGAACAGGGCCAAATCACCTAAAACCAGGACTTCAACCTGCCCCAGTCCTCATGCAGCCGCAGTTGTGGCACTAAGGAAAGATACAAACATCTTAACTGATTTGCCTAAGGCCGAGCTGGAGGTTGATTGCAGAGCTGAGAACTGAACCAAGCTAAAATCCTGAGCCATGAACTTTCCTTCCTTTCCGAAGCAGATCTAAAGGTGATGTCTTTGTGTGATACGGCAATTAATCCTCTACAACGCCTGGTTACTGCAGCAAGTTTGATGGCTGCAGTTGGTGACACTTCCTTACCCAGAAGTGCTATCAGCTCTGTAACACAATTTGCAGTAAGTCACCATTAATTAATGCTAAGTTATGAAGCACTTCTAGGGAAAGTGACACACCAAATCGACATCAATGCAAGAAGAGTTCATTATGGCTAATGTTACGACAATAAAAGACAGAGGAATTAATGATGAATTTCAGTGTTAAGTATCACTTTTCCCATGCTTTACTGCATTGTCTCAGAAGAGAGACGGCTCTTGGAGAGGAACTGGAAAGGGGGAGCATAATCATAGGTTGCAAAAAAAAGTATATTCTTCAGCTTGTCTGTGTACACAGTGTCTGAGATGTGTCCTCTTTATACAGCCGCAGTCATGCACACCCTTGGATGTGCACAAACCCTACCCATCCCCAGCCCTGTAGACACATCCTAAGTGGTCCCTTGCATTTCATACACTCCCGGGTGCACATCACGCCTCTCCACATGGAGGAGATTTGACATTGATAGACCTTCCTCCAACCTACAGCCTTGTTTCAACAGCTTGACTAGTCACTGTTTGCTCAAACGCTGCTTGCACCCATCCTACCCGACTGCAGACAGACCTGTCTTTCTCTCTGTTCCTCCTCTCTTCCCTCCCACCTTTTCCCCTCCAAAGTGCAGATGCCCAAGGCAAAACTTTGCATATGCACTTCAATTTGCCTTTCTTATCGGGTTGCAGTCCTCTCTCCCACTGGCTGTGGAGCAAGGATTTCCTTGGGCCCTGGACAATCACAGAATCACAGAATCACTAAGGTTGGAAAAGACCTATAAGATCATCAAGTCCAACCATCAACCAACACCACTCTGCCCATTAAACCATGTCCCACAAGAAGCAGAGCATCCCCATGTAGGTCTTAGGAATCAGCAGCTGTCCCAAGGGACATGCTCGGGGCTCGGTGCCGGGCTCTGGGGAGCCATGTGTGCATCAGGAGCCTCTGGGTACGCACACCGTTGCATAGGGCAGCTGCCCCCCTCTGCGCGCATGTGCTCATATATGTGCGGTATACGTGGGGACGCACAGCCGTCACCACAAACATTTGGATGGAGAGATATAGCAACATGCATATATGGAGACAGAAAGTACTGTGTATCCAAGAGTTGTCGTCTGTATGTGATTTTAGACATATATTTATGGAGAGAGAGAGGAATTGAGAGAGGGCTGGGCATACATGAGTGTTGATCAAGATATCAAAACCATGAACTCTAAGAAAAAACTCTCAGACTAACATTTTGCTAGAGTAAGGCTAATACTGAACTCATAACAAGTTTATATCTTCATGTTGTTTCAAAGAAAGAAATGAAACTACCTGAAGAGTTGAACATTGACTAGCAAACTGTTGCAAGATGCACATGCACAAATGATTACACTTAAAAACTCTGAAGGTTTCTTATGGCATCAAGAATTCCAGAGAAATTAGTCCCAGGAATTAAAACATCCCAAAATGATAAGGCCATACATTTTATTTTGAGGAGAGAGGTTTTGGGGATCTCCCATTTTAAATTCTGGCTAAACTGAGCTTACCTCTACCCCTGCTCCCCCAAAATTGCAAACCTGCATGTGACTGCCATGTAGAAACTCTTCCACAATGGGCTACAAAGCCAAGCCAGGGCAATTCCCTCAGCTAATCAATATACAAAGTGCTGCTGCGGTTCTGATCTCAGCCAAAGCAACACGCGCTCCCCTCATCACAAAGGCCTGCGAAGATCAAAACCAGAAATTCAATAAAAAACACACTCCACTCCTGTGTAGCTGCACTTCCAAGATGAAGCAACATTGATACTGAAGTGCTTGATGCTGGCGGTCCCACTGAGCGACAAATACACTTGTGTCCTGGGAGCAGGCCCTAAAAATAATAATAAAAATCCAATATGTGGGGTGCTGGGAAGACCAAATTGGAAACAAGAAGTTGGGTTGTAATGGATCAGTGCTCATAAGCCTCACTTCTGCAGGCTTTATCTCAACAGCAAAAAACATGACCCCTTCCTTCGTCTTCACCCCAAGGACACACAACCAGAAACTCGGAGATGAATGACTGTAATGGTCCGTCTCTCAAGAGGAGAGCCTGAAAGAGAAAAATATTTTCCTCTGCATTGTTCCAAATCTGGTGAGATATGAAGAAAGGTCCTTTCTCAAATTATCTGAAAGAATAAGAAGGAACAAATGATCTCGAGATAAAAATCTCGAGATAAAGTGGAAGGAGAAAAAAAGCTTTTTTTTTTTTTTTTTCTTTCCCCAGAGTTGTCAGTGGTAGAAATAGCTGAATTCAGGACTGGAAGTTCTGAATTAGATGGGAATGGTAAGGTTGGATGGGCATCTGGATACCAGTGTTTAATTATATCACTTTGGGCAACCTGCCCTTTTTGGACTTCAGATTGATGAAATTGTGTTGCTTCTTTCCTCAATAGTATTCTGAGCATCACACAGAATGCCCAAACATCCCCCTCCCAAACTCTCAGAAGTTCTCTGACCCACTCATTTATATCCCAACACCCTCCCATTCCTGTAGGACACCTTCACAATCCATAGGCAAACCAGCATCCCCGTCTCCAGTGATAATCCTGAAGGTGCTGGGCATTGCAATGGGTGACTGTCAGGCGACATTGCACAGGGATTTTCCTCCTGACAAAATCAGGAGTTGAAAAGGAGTTAAGCTGGTAATAATGCATACGGTGGTACTGGTGGGTACGGGAGAAGTATCATTCAGACACTGTTAGACATGAGATAATCCAACCATGGGACTAAACTCTATAGGAAACCAAAATTGATGACTTCTGCTCGCAAAAGTATTTGTCAAACTGTGTTAAGATTGGAAGCTCAGTGACATACCAGGATAGTGATTTACCCAGGTGAATTTGGAAAAGTGGTATAAAAAAAAGTCATTTCCTCCTTTGGGTCTATTCCCCTCCCTTTCCCTTGATATTTGATATCCCCTTGCTTTTACGTTAAGAGGTCAGGAGTGCAAATAAATCCCGTCTCCTGTCTTTCAATGCCACATGGCCCTGCACACCTGTACCCAGGCGCATCTCTCTCGGGAGGATGGTCTGAAGCTCTGTTGCCCCAGGAGCATGTTTGCTCTCTTTCTACCCCATTGACATCCTTGTCAGTGATGCTGTCACTGATTGACATCCCAACTGCTGATACACCTATATCTCTTGGTTTGGACCCACTTCGAGACCTCCTCACTCCACTCTCCTGTCATCTGGACACAATTCACCTCCTTTGGTGCACTTCTGACCTGTGTAGTGCCCTCTCCTGTGTATCTTTTCGTCTATGCAGACACACATACCCACCCTTGCACACTGCTACAGCAGCAGTGAGATGGAGATTAAAGCCACTAATTGCACAGAAAAAAAGTGATTATGGGGACAACTGCAAAGCACGCTCCACCCCTGCACTAATTCTTCATTCTCTGCATGGAGTAATGCCCTTTTGTTTCCCTGGATAAGTTCCTAATGATGTTAGGGGGCATCCAAAGAACACGGTGGCACCAGGGTGAGCTCGTTAATGAGATTAGCCGAGTTTTAATTTAGATGAAAAGCAGGCAAGGCAGGGAACAAGGCCTGTTATTATTTAACATTACAAAAGACGGGTTTGGGAAGCAGAGGGGCATGGAGGCAAGTAGGCTTTAGGGAATGACAGCAGATGTCCCACTGAGTCATTCTCCTATAGCCCTGTCCTAGACTTGCTGACCATGTGCTTATTCACACCTTTAGGCTGAGGTGAGGTGGGTGGAAATTTCTACTTTATCTATTTTGAGTAAGCTGTGATTTGATTTATATTCCCCAAGAGATTTCTAGGTGTTGGGGTGAAGCTGGTCTGTATGCCCAAGGTGAAGCTTAGGGAGATACTAGGGGAGGTCTGTCTGCATGGTTGGGCAGTGACCACTTTCTGTCTGCAGCCTTTTTACTACCAAGGTCCTAGTGGTAATCCTGATCCCAGTGGGCTGTGCGATGTTGTCACTAGAAAGATACTCTATGCTCTGTCCCACCACTGCGTCACAATTCTGTTTCCCTGTGCCACCATCTGCTTTGAAGGTCTTTCCAGAGACCCCTCTAGACAGCATTGACATTGGCCTGATGAAATGTTATGGAGGAACCCAAATCCCCTCTGCTTCTTCAGTCTGGGCATAGGGTTTATAGTCCATTTCTGGTTTTAGAGGATACCAGGTATTGCTTATATTCAGTGCCCATAGTCAGCATCAATGGGGTGAATGATGGGTTTGTTGGAACAGCAGATCTAGGAAGATGTGGAGGAGCTCTGTAGACATCAACCAAATAGCCTCATCTATGCACCCACCTGTAGATGTGCTCCTGTATATGTCAGATCTCAGACAAACAGGCTGAGTCACACAAATCCCAAAGGGAGGTGCATGAGACCCTGCCCGCAATGTCTTAGTGTAGGTCCCACTCACAGTATGAGGGAGACTTGAGTCAGACTGAGCAAGGGGGAACCACAGCTCTTCCTAAGCAGAGTGTGGGTGCTGCGAGCCTCTGGATAAGATGAAAAAGATCATGGAATCATTCAGGTTGGAAAAGAATAAGTCCAACCATTAACCGAACACTGCCAAGTCCACTACTAAAAGACATCTACTTGTCTTTTAAACCCCTCCAGGGACGGTGACTCCTCCCCTGCCCTGGGCAGCCTGTGCCAGGCCCTGACAGCCCTTTCGGGGAAGAAATGGTTCCTCATAAACTTGAGGCGGTTTCCTCTTGTCCCATTGCCTGTTACTTGGAAGACAGACCGACCCCCCTGGCTCCAGCCTCCTTCCAGGGAGCTGCAGCGAGCGAGAAGGTC
>KL289049.1:60144-75844 GCA_000699545.1 Podiceps cristatus | reverse complement strand
TTTCCCTGCCCACCTCCCTCCACCTGCTTTTGCAGACTTTCCTCTGCATTTCAGGGTCTGTTCTGGGAGGTGCCATCCATCAAGAAGGGCCACACTTCTTGTTACTTGGTAAGACCCAGCTGGGAATGGGCTACCCCAGCGTCCAGGTCTTCTCCCCTACGCCCTCCTCACAGCAAAAGCTAATTTCCAGTTCCCAATAGGTCGCCACCTCTGAGCCCAATCTGAATTCCCTAAGCAAAACTGTTTATTGATGATCTCTATTATTTGTAATAGCAGCGCTTCAATTCACAATGGTTAACTCTGCTCAGTTTCCTGGGGCATTATGGAAAAACCATTTGCTACTGTAATTAAAACTGCCCAGACTAGACTTTTGTACTATGCAGAGAGACCACAGAGGGAGAACGGCTATAAATGTGTTTACAGATGTGCTCCAGCACAACTGCAAGGTTGCGCTTGGAAACCACAGGCCAGCGCTGGATGGCCCTGCTCCCCAGAGAAGCTCAGACAAGTGCTCCCACCACCATCTATAGCTGTACCTGAAGCCACAGGAGAAGCAGCTGTTTTGCTGTAGAACACTAAACAGCTGTTTCGTGAACGTGACGTGCAGTTTAATAGGTGAAAACTCACTTTACCGAGGTGGTGTTTTCCTCAGGCCACAATGGTCTGAGAAAGCAGTTTTCCACAGTGGCTTCCTTCCCAGGGGAACCAGTATGGGGGCTAAAGCAAGGCAGCAGCAAGAGACTGGGACAGCAGCACACCGTTCTGGTGGCAGTGCCTGCATAGATTCTTAGTATGAAAAGTCAACAAATAGGGTTGGCAGGGATGGAAAAGAGGTCACATGATATATCTGCTCATCCCAGTGCCCAAGCACAGGTTTATGGCTCCAGAAATAAAGCGGGACTCTAGGCTATGGGGTATGCAAAAAGTGTTGGCAGTATCTTACAGCCCCAGCTTGGCTGGAGAATGTTGCCTCCTTCCAGCAAATTGGTAGAGATCGCCCATTTAGCCCTGCGCATTTAGCCCAACCACAGCTAATAGGTGTTATTTCCACAAGGGAAAGCTGAAAGCAATTCCTCAGATCCCAGGCAAACAGCCTTGGTCTTTGCAAAATTCAAACAGGACATCAGGAAGGAGAAGAGCTTCCAGGAGAAGGCAAAGGTACACATACCTCATCTGGCTCACGTGGCTGTCTCTCAGGAACAACCAGCGGTACCGGACAAGAAGTGGGCTGCAGTTGGTCATCTCAACATAACGCACATCTTCGGTGTCATTCAAAATGCAGCCAAAGTCCAGGGCCATGGTCTGGATACGGAGATTTGGAAAGTAGACTTCTCCCCTAACGGTGACCTGCTCCTCATGAGGATGCTCAAGAAACTGTATCTTCAGAGCCTTCTCTACTACCCGGATACTCAAATCGTCCTCATAAGCAGGGTTAAATCCTATGGAAAGATGCAGTTCCTCCCCTACCTCCAGCTTCACGGGCTGCAAAAAGATGAAGTGTATATTAACCACCAGTGCGATGAAGTCCCAAGGTCTGACAGCATGAAACATGTAAATGTCGAAAGCATGACCCCAACCAACGTAGGCTTCCATTTTCTTCACAGTGTGTGCCTGACCGCCAGCACCACAACACTCTTGCCTGACACTATCTCAGGCTCACATCTCTGTGCTCTGCATCAATACAAGGAGGGAAATAAATATTGTTCTGCTGAACTCTGGACCCACAAAACCTATATGCTAAATACACGACTGAATCAGCACTCTGGCCTTTTGCCCCAACTCTAGAGGGACTCCTTTATCCTCGCAGCACAAGTGGCATGGCATTGCAGCCTCACACTTGCAGGGGCTAGTCACTGGCACGGCACAGAAGTGGTGGCCGTGCCTACAGCACCACCTGCTTAGCAGAGTCCAACACCTTCCACCGATAATGGGGCAGGTGCCAGGCAGAGGCTGGAGGAGCATCCTCAGCCTTCCTGAGAGCAGGGCTGCCCTTGAAGAGAGCAAGCTGCTCTTGAGGTTATCTGAGAATGGCTGCTGGAGAGCTGGGGTGGCTTCCAAGAGACACCTTTACTACGTGGATGTATTTCCCCAGTTCAGATATTTCATTTCCTTCAGCAGCTCATTTCAAATCTGATTTAGTCCAGGCCAGTCTACTGCTAACTCTAAAGAATGAACTTCTCTACTACAGGACCTCCCAACATCCCGCTTCAAAGCCCACCAGCAGGAAGGTCCACAGTTGCTCACCTGAACATCTGCAGAGAGGGGCTGCTGGTCTGCACTGCAGACTAAGAAGGGCTGCTCCAAGGCCAGGACAACACTGAGTGGCAGGGAGGAAATGTTTTTCAAAGAAAGTGGCTTGTACTGAAGAGTTAGGACATCACTGGGTTGCTACAGAAACAAGAAAAAAAGCAACCTGAGGTGGCCATGGATCTCCTGCCCTTTCTGATACATTTCAAGTTTTCCAACCCCAAAACCACATACAACTTTATTTACTATTTTTATTAGCTTCTAACCTTCTATAAAGGTTTCCTTGAAGTATATCCGATATTTTTCAAGTTTAGCAACTACAGCAGCCCCTGGGGGACAGGGAAACAGTCTCATGTACAGATGAGGGAATGGGACCCCAAGAGGAGGCAGCCACTTGAACGAGATCAAAACCAGAAAGTGAAACCAGATTGCTTGTCTCCAGTTTTGTGTCCTCTCTTGGGCAGAACGGCACCAGACATTTTTCACTGACATACAGTAATTTCTTATATCAGTTCTAGTAACCTCATAAAAGCAGCGAGGCTGGTTAAAGGAGAAAAGCAAGCAGGATTTAGCCTGTAGCAGAGAGCCTGCAGTAGCCTAGGGTTAGCTTTCAACATTTACAGCCAGTGAGAAACCTCGACAGTTCATTTGCCATGTGTCTCCTGCTGCCCCTGCTACAGTGACAAGGTGCCTGTAGCCTCAAAGCTAAGCTCAGCCTAAGCTATTTCTTCCCACTTATGCTTTGCTCTGGGCTTCCTACATGGTTTATATAAACTAGACAGTGTTTGGGAAACTCGTTTTGGGTATATTGATATCAAACGGCCACAGTGTCATAGCACTCGATAAACTGGAGCACATGGCATCAGGCAGACCACAGGCAGACATCAGGGATAGCTGAAAAGCTTCTAATTAAATCAGAACTGCCTGCTCACAGGATTTTGTGCTTCTCAGGGTGCCTGGAAACCAGAAGAGAGACCTGAAATCACAGAAAATAAATAAAAGATCTCTTTTTCAGACACCTTTCAAAAGGAGGAAAGATGATGCAAGAGTCAGGATCCAGAGACTAAAGGGCACCTGCTTTGCATTAGTGTTATCATCACTGCAGCTGAAGAACATCTCTGGGTCCTTTGAAGGTGAGGCTTGGGGAAATGCAAAGAGCATCCATACCAACAGCAGAGAAGGCAAAGAGAGACAAGAGAGAACAATTTTTCCTCATCAGCCAGAGGAGCTGAGCCCACGAGGAAGTCCGCCTCCTCCGCCTCGGCATCACCGTGCCTTGGAGGATCCTCAAAAACCTCCCTTTATACTCAGTACAGAAACTGCTGTCTCTCTAGAAGTGGCCATGATCAGTGGAGCAGCCACTTTACTTGGGTAAAGTTAAAAAATGGTCCCATCTCTAAAAACATCCTCACATACTTTACAGAGAGCCTCACGAAGGCAAGGAGAGGGTTTACCCTCGCTCAGCTGCAGTGATCTGCTCTCCCACCTGCAGCCCCAGCACACGAGGTGCAAAGCTCACACTGTTCTCTTGGGTCCCACATGGCTCACCCTCTGCCCTTGGCTCAGCAGCTCAATGTGTCTCCACATCGAAAAGGGCAGAATTAGCTCTGGTGAGGCTATCCGCAACCTCGGGGGAGCAAAATAATGACCTCAGTGTTAATGGCAAAAGCTTGGTCCCGCTCAAACCAATAGCCAAAGCCCTGAGGACTTGGAGAAGCTGTTTAACTCCCTCCTTTGAACACAAGCACACACACCCCACGGGCTCTCAGTCATCAGCCACGCTATAAAATGCCAGAATGCAATCCAGGGACTTACCTTCTCCACCCGGAAAGCGATTTCTCTAGAGGATATTTGCAGAACGGGAGCAACGAACTCGCACGTGACATCCACTTGCATTATCTGTACCTTCCCTGCCTTGCTCCCCACGATAGCATGACACAGCAGCCGCTCCTTCACTACCTGCGTGCAAGAGTCACACATGCTAGCAGGGCACCCAGAAAACATACTGCATTTGCTAGCCACTCGACCATGGACTGTATTAACTCCATAAAGTTACAGTCACTGGTCTCCTCAATAGCCCCTTTTTCTTTTCATGCTGCATCCTACTTATTCCGCACTCAAATGTCCATCACGCTGTACCCTAATACCCACAAAATGCACTCGTGAGTCATGTGCTGGCTACAATTGTAGTAATTCTTGCCCCAAATGATTATTGCTTGGATGTGCCCCATTGCTACACGTAACATTTATGGAAAGTTGTAGGAATTAATTCAAAAAGTATAACAATATTAAGTGGCAGAGGTGATAGAACAGCCAGTGTCAGCAACCTCTCCCTTGGAAGCGTAGTGGAAAGGATAGATGGGAAACCCCCCAAATAGCCAGCGGGCCTGCGGGTAAAGGTAAAGAGGGATCACTCATTCCTAGGATGTACTGTGTCCTCTGAGAGCTGGTTTTGAAAGAAACCACCCCAGGAAAGAGATGCCTTGCACTTCACGTGAAACCCCTCTGCCTAAGCTGGCTGCTCTTACATTCAAGATTTTGTCTCGATTTCTCATGGTTTCCCTTCCCCAGATTCCCCCCTTCATTTCTCCCTCTTTCCTCTGGTACAACACCACAACCCAACTCCTCCTCAGAGCCTACTGCCTTCAAAATCATCTGTGTTGCATGTCCAATGCAGGGAGGTGGCCTTCTGGCCAACATGAAGAGTACAAAGTTCTCAAGACCCAAGAAAGGTGGAAAGCCCACTCCCATGGTCTTGGCTTTGATTCCAGGAGCCAGGTAGCCATAGCTCTGCTTCCAGATGCCCTTTCAGCTTTCCAGGCAAGACACCCTCCTGAGTGCCCTATGCATTTTATTTCCTTTCTGGTATCTTTTTATCCTCTTCAGCAAAACCTTTGGGCTCAGAACTGCACAGGGACAAGTCTTCTGCAAGGTACCACTGAGGCAACCCTTTAAAACACCTTTCAAAACACTAGTATCAGGAGTTTAATGCAGATATATTTCACATTTGCTTAAACATCTGTGCCCAGTGGTCCTGGAGCCAGGGAATGCACACCAAAGCTAGCTGGCAGCCTCTCTGCAGAGCTGGATTTCCCCTGGAAAGATGGGGCCGGGGTGGAGAACACCCAGTGATCCCGCTGACATCTCACCCTCTGAGCTGCCATCCAAGGGTGCTGCAAGACCTGGCTGCCCTTGGGACACTGGGTCTGGCTGAGAGACTGGGGCAAGCTGTTATGGAAATATTGACAAAAGGCAAGCTGTCAATTACCATGATCCCTGGGAACAGTTTCCCACGTGGAGAACGTCACTCCAATCATTACAGCTGACACTGTGTTTGTTTCTCTCCTCTGAGACTCGGAGCTAGACAAGCTCTCTGCCCATGTTTGTCCACAGAGGAAAAATGATGCTGCTCCCAGACACTCCCTCCCTTCACAGGTGCTTTGTTTTATTCGCTGCTTCCCCAGATGTATTACTTTGCCTTTTATTTATTTATTTACTTACTTTCTGTCTGTGCTCCTACTTTAAGTGTAACTTATTTTCTCTACCCTTCCTTTCTGCCTCAGGACACAACACCTTGTAATATGGCATTTGCCCCTGAAGTAGCAATTCTTCCTTCAGCCCATATTTTGGTATTAGCAAGTTGGGTTTATGGTCGCTATGGTAACACAAAAAAGCCTTAGCAACAGATGGTGGCCAGCAAGGAAAGCAACTGGTGCTGCCATGGTAACTTGTGGCATTAAAACAGTTTCTTGAAAGCACTTGCTCCTTTTCTCAGGCAAATGTCAAGTGCTGCAGAAGTCCCAGTGGAGGTGATCTGATGGGAGAGGCTCAGCCCTCATGGGGACCTCACCTGGGGAGTGCTGGAGGAGCCTTCCAGCATCATCTCCATAGTCTTGCCCGGCATCAGCTCCATCCTCGCCGGTCGAAGCTTAAACACGGGGCAGGCAGGTTTAGGGCTCTGGGAGGGAACTTTGCCCTTGGTGTTATTGATGGCAGGGAGGCGATGACGCTGGCGGAACGGGGCGAAACCTTCTGTCGTCCAATAGAGCTGATGGATGCGTCGTCCTTTGTTCGTTATCTTGAAGTGGTAACAGCAGGGATCCAGGCTAGAAGAGACGCAGAGATGGAAAATGTCATGGGAGCTGCTGTTTCCCGGCAGTCACCCAGCTTCAGTGCCCCAATGGCATTATCAGACTGCACTCAGCAATAGCCACCTCCAAAAAGGCTGACCTAGCTCACAGCCACAAGAGCCAGACCTTTGCTGCCCCGAAGTTTATCACCAGCCAGCAGCTGGTCTCTTTGTGTACAGCAAGGAAAAGCTTCACGAAGAACATCAACACAATCACTGCAGACAGAGCATCACCAGCCTTTGGTGCTTAATACCCAGAGTGTTTTTCCGAGGTGCATCCCGCACATCTCGCTGCCTCAGATCCTAAGCTGGCCCAGCTGCGAGCAGACGGAGGAAGGGGTTCACTGCTGTTTCACCTCGCCCTTGGGAGCTGCTGCCTCAGATGGCTTCCTCTGAAGACGCTATTTGGGAGCTGCAGGATATATATCCACTCATCCAGCTATCTGGATGCGGGGCTGCCCTGCTCTGTGGGGTCTCTGCCCTGGCACCCATGTTATCGCCCTTGGCCCCCATCCCTTAGGGAGTGGCCAACTCTCATCATCCCCAGCGTATCACCCTTTGCCTGAAGAGTGCAGCTGGTTTGTGTTTAAGTAAGGCAGATGCACTGCAAGAACAGAGGATCACCAGAAGTTTCCCCAATATGAACTCGGCAGCAAGACCAGGTCTAGCCGTTGAGGGAATGGAGCGACAGCAAGAGATGAATAACTAGAGCTAGATATAAACCAAAATGAATATTCAATGGAAATTGATTCCTTCATGTAAAGAAACACTAACTGCAGGCTGGTCTGGAGTAATTATTTTACTCTCTATAAATCTGTGTGACCAAGAAACAAATTGTTCCTGGAACAGTTATTGTTTTTTTGAAAGGTACAGAATATGTGGCCTACGAAACATGTCTGCCATAAGCAGCTAAATACAAACACAGAAGTGAAAGTATAGACAAACTAGTCTTTGAAATAGTATTAAAAAATGATGTGTACAAGCTTTATATGAAATGGTTTACGTTGTGGACGGTAACAGAGGAAAGCTTGGGGAAGCTCTGGGTAGATGAAGGATTTGTGGCTCTGGAAAAGCCCAGCTCATCTGAGATGTTACCTGGGTCCCATCTCAACTCACCTCGTGGCACCTCTACTGCTGACAGCAAAGGCAACAACTCCAAAGTGAGCCTTGCAGGCCAAGACATGAAGAGGACGATGACATGAATCACGTTGACATTGTCCCCTCTGCTGTGTAGCCAATTTGTGGCTTCACAGAGCACAGGACACGCCAGATAAGCACCAACCTCCCTGCAACATCTCTGCTTAGGTGGATGGCTTGTGGGTGCATATTTAGTGCCCCAAATCTATCCTAAATGCTTAAAGGTAGGATTAATCTGCTCTTTCTACCCCAAAATCTATGTATTGGAGCACTGTGGACCCTTCTTTTCAGCCAGGGGAAGGAACAGGCACCTTGAAAAGACTATTCTCATCCCAAGACATGTCCAACACAAGGCAAACACCTCTGTGAAGAGGCTTATTTTTCTCCCGTTGATAAGAACGTGCCTGGTTTCAGACACATGCATTAGGATCACTGAATCCCCTCCTTCCAGCTAAGCTCTTTCAATTAACACTCTAAATTTATCCTGCTCAACCTCAGCACACTTCTCCTCCTCTCCCTGTCCTCCCTTGCCTGTGCCCTGGGCTGCAGCGTTGATGGAGGAGATGGTGAAGAAAGCATTTTTTTAAGAGTGAATACTTCTCATAAGGAGCAACCCAGCAGGGGAGCTGGGGAAGACGAGTGAACTGAGGGATGATACAGGGCAAAGAGAAATTCTGCTGCTTCTCCAGGACTCACAGGCAGAGGGGAAATAAAACAGCATCATTAATTTAGTCGAGGAGTTGCTAACAAGCTACTGCCAAGATTTTCTGCTGTTGTGAGATGATACACCATAGTGAATGGAAAAGCAAGCAAGGTTATTGTAAAAGGAAATATATTTATACTTGTAATGTAGCATTTACCAGCCAGAGGCTTCCAGGACCTGCTGTTTTGCTCCAAATCTTTATTTGATAAAGTGAGGAAATAAATGTATTTACAATACATTTGTAAAGGCAATTGAGTGGTAATTTAGCAACTGATTTCCATTTTGGTGGCTTTTGAGGGTTTCTAACAACTTTCAAATGACTATAAAATGTTTCTAAAGGAATCCCTTCAGTGAAACAGAGCCAGGACCTTGAGCACTGAAGAACAACTAGCCTGAAGGACTACAGGAACACTCCTCCTTGCTGAGCCCACAGGAGAAGTGGGAGCTGAGAAATACCCTACCTGAAGTGAGGTCCCAAGTTGAGCTCTGGAGCAAAGGGTTTGTCTGTGACAATTGTGGTGCCTATGCCGACTGCCTGGACCGGGATGACGTAGGTATGGCTGTTCTCTATGAACAGGTTCACCTTGTCCTTGAATTTCTCAGTGTCATCCAAATTTGCTATGACAGCCACAGACATCTCGGTCTCGGGGGGGATCACTCCTTTACTGGGTTCAATCCTCCAGCGTGAACTTTTGCCAGCCTGCAAGACAAGCCAAATACTAAGTTAGGATGGAAACCATGGACCTCAGTCTCTTGTGGGGTGCAGGAAAAGGAAGAACTAAATATATGAGGGTAAAAACCATAAAGGATTCATTTCCCTAAATCTAAGGTACAGCATCTGGAAACGGCAACTACGCAGGAGCTTATTATACAACCTGTATTTTACCCTCCTTCAACAGACTCACTTCATTAACCCAGTTTTGCCCAACCCAAGGGATGTTCATCCTCAGGAGAAGGTTATTCCCCCTCCAGTCTCTCCTTTGGAGTGCACGCTGAGGGAAGCTCCTTTACCTCTCCTGGCTTCCTCCCAACAGTGGCTGGGTTTGCATAAAGGCTCAATGCCAGAGGAAGCCAGGACTGTTCAAATCCCACCGCAGCAGCCAGACGGCTGAGGGATAATGTCGAGATCCTGAAGAATAACTCCGCAGAACTGGTTGATCAAAAGCCCAACAACAAAGTCTTCCTTCCCAAGAGTTAGGCAGTGCTGCTCACTGGTGCCTGAAGCACTCGGTTCCCACTGATCATCAGCTCCAGCGAGGTGCCCCACTATCCCTGGCTGTGAAAAATTCAGCTGTTTGCAGCAAGGCAGTAAAGGAATAAGCAGAAAGGAAACTGCAAGACATGTCCTGTGGGCACAGCCTGGGCTTCCCGAGCACACTCTTCCTCTGGTTTCTCATGGACCTCCCTCTAGGGATGGGGCAATAAGGGTGCTGGACCCCCAGCCCACCTAAAACCACGTGCAGAGGGAGCAAGCTTGCAGATGAGAAATAACACGCAATGCTCCCCGGCCAGCACGAAACACACTGGGATGTAAACGTATGGCTTCAAAGCATCGCTCACAGTGTTGGTGGTACATGCTCCATAGTTCAGTGCTGTGTTGGAGACAACAGGCACTACTCACTCAAACCACCGTAATATTGCAAGAGGAAAGGTTTTTTTTCTTTTTTTTCTTTTTTTTTAACATATGAATGAAATGCCTTGTGCTTGGAGGCCTGACACGATCCAAACAAGAGCTTGATTCCAGGTGAAGTTAGCTTGAGTTTTCATCTGTCAGACTGGCAGCACTGAACTCTAACAGTCTACCGGCCAGCCCAAGGGAGAAGAGCATCAGAAAAACCAAGCAGCACTTCAAAGTCACAGAAAACATTTGAAATAACCCCCCAAAAAGACCTCTGCTAACGAGGGTAAGGCTGGCTGGAGGCCAGGGAAGCAATAACTTGCTGAGGATCCAGGGTCCCAGCAGTGTGTAGGTGCCGCCCCAGCTACGATAAGTCCTTAGGCTGTGCTCCACGTGTGGAGCAGGTCAGATCTGCACGCTGCATCCCAGAGGATGGAACATGCCAAAGGCAGCAAAATTATTCCAGGCACTGGCAAAATTAATAAATTCAGCTCCATTTAATTTGTCCTCTAGAGCTGCAAGAGTCTTAAGAAAGCAAAATGAGAATGGGATGGAGGAAGGTAGTCAGCACAGGCTAAACACTGGGGCTCTGCTTCTCCATGAGGACCAGGCTAGGCTTTTTTCACTCCATCTTCCACATTCATTATTACGTGCATTCTGGTTTGGGACCTCATACTCTGCTAGGGAATATTCTTATCTCCCCTTTCAGCTCTGGCTAATTATCATTTTGTTTTCTGCCTCCCCGACACTCTTTGGCCACGGAGGAGAAGCAGCGCTTGAAAACTGGGCTGAACCTCAGGGTGCCTAGCTGGTCTGGGAGATGGCAAACAATGCAAAATCTGTCAGCAGAGCTCCACCTGCCTACCCAAAGAGACGACAAGTCATTGAAACGCCATCCAAAAGAAATCAGCACCAAATTCATGTTCACCTCAAAGGCCAGTGATGCACACAACCCCAGACAGGTAGACAAGAGACTGACCTTGCTCACCACATGGGATCCCACCAACCCTCTTCTGTTGTCCCTGCATCCTGTGCGTGGCTGATCACTAGCCGCAGAGGCATCCACTGTGCTGCCATCAGCCAAGGGCTGCCCAGCCAACACGTTCATACCAAGCTGGTGGGTGTTAGGTTTTCATTGACATTAATGTACAACTTTTCCTCTGATTCACGCTGACACAGGGTAGCTCACTTGAAAAAAAGACCTGATAGCTCTGCTCCAGAGGTGAATCTGCAAGTCTGCTATCTGACAAAGCTCATTTATCAAAGCTTGGCAACAAGCAGGGCAGTAAATTGTACCCAAGAAACTATTACTGAGGAATAATGATAGGCTGTCTCGACGGAGCCAGACATTGAATTTCCCAGGGTGACCCGGCACAGACCCACCATGCCCTGCCAGGCCATCAGCCCACTCCAGAGGAGTGTGATTTGCATCATGTCCTCATTCCTTCAGTTAGGGTTTGGTGTGGGTCCAAGGGGCCGCACAGCGCATCACGGAACAGGAGACCTGCCAGGAGCAAAAGGCTCTGCCGGGCCAGATTCACTCAGGTTTCTAGGTCAGATTCTACCTACACCAATCCAGGCTGCGTCCCAGAGAGAAGAAATCTCTTGGAGCCATGCTAAAAAACTCCACCGCTTTAGAGACCAAGATCTAACTTCTGATAACATCCCTGCTACTTGCTTATCCCTGAATGCTCTGAAAAGCGATGCCACAGCTGTATGCAACTGGACAAAGACGGTGGCTATTTTTGTCCCTTGCACTATTGGACATCAGAGTTCCTGAGTGCTAGGCAAGGGTAGGGATCAACCACTTAAATCAAGAAGTTCAAAGCTGAGATCATTATCTTCTCCCAGGATACGTTTCCACTGTGAATAAGAGCTGCCAAAATTTGGTTATAATGGAGAGCAGTGCACACCTGAGAGATGGCTGGCTGCCCTAAGGAGGAGCCATCACGCTCAGTTCTCGTGAAGCTAGGGAAAGCTGGTTAATTAAAGCAATCTAGTCTTTCTGGCCTTGCAGGAGTGAAAGAGGAAGCAAAACTCAAGATTAAAAATGCAGCTGGATTTTACCAAACCGTAGCTGTAGTGAGAGAGCATTCCCACCATGACAGGCTGACCCATCGCTCCTCACAGAGGTTGCAGATGAATAAACCCCCATTCTGCATCAGTTGTGCACAGAGCTTTGCCCCAGGTGTTTCAGCACTCTTGAGGTGGGGGACCCTGTGTTCTCCTTTTCAAAGCTACTCTTTATCTGCACAAACCGTTGGGGGCAGAAAACAGCCCAAAAGCACCCCGAGCCCCAGCAGCATGTGGAGCTCAGAGCGTGAGGCTGGTTAGATGCTCCCACCAACCACCAGCCTCCTCCTGCCCCTCAGCAACAGCATCTCCTCGGCGAAAGCAAAGGGACCACCTTGGTCTAGCCTCCGCCCCGTCGCCCATCAAGGGGATGCTTTATGAAATCAAAGGCAGAGCCTCTAAAGCCAGTAAAAAATACAAAATTAAAGCATGGAACTTGCTGCCACTGACAAAGGAATCCAATTTGTCATGCTTGGTCCAGCCAACAGCAGACAAGCTGCTAACAAAGCTTCTCTCCATCCATGTCCCAATCCACAGCTCACCCCTCCAGATCCCTCCCTTGCCCTCCCCACAGGCTGGGGAGACCAATGCCATTGCTCTGCGCATCGGGCTTGGGCAGGGCTTGGCCGGCTGCTGCCAAGCACAACATTTAATAACAGAATTCCTCCTGCTTTTCCTCTGGGAAAAGTACTCTGCTGAGTCACTCTTGCTTGTAGGAGCATAATTGCCTTGAAGACTTCTACCCTTTAATCCAGCTGGCCAACGAGCACAGCACAATACGACAAGCTTAGTTTCCCCTAGACGAGCAGAATAATAATTTCTTTGATTACTGAAATTTTGAAAGGGTGTTAACTCATATAAGATACCTCATGTGATACCTGTGGCCAGGTTTCAGGTACCTTTTCCAAGGTCTCCTCCAAACCTCTGCTCCCCTTTTTCAAAGCCACATGCCCTGGACCGAAGCCTCTGCAACCCTGGGATGGATGCAGCCTTCCGCCCTCCTCAGGTTTGGGTACAACTGGGTCTCAGCCAAGACTGGAAGTTTCTGGCCACAACCCCTGTTCATGACCAATGCTGTCCGTGAGTTTCCAGGCATGGTCGGCTCCAATGAATGGTTCCCTCCAGCTCTGGCAAGACCAGACCCCAAACTGAATGGAAATCAGCATACTGGTACCGCTATTTTACCAAAACATAGCCTTTAAAAACCAAACCAGTGGTTTCAGTCTAGAGGTGAGCTCTTGGAGCACCTCAAAGCTCTGGTGGGATGGCTCTGGAAAGAGTTAAACCTGTGCATCTTATCTTCAAAAGCTCTGCTCACCTTGGAAGAGACCACATATTCAGGGCCAGTGCTGCCCATACCCTGGAAAGTTAATTTAATACTCATTTCTAAATAGCATTGCAGATATCATTTGAAGGGCACAGCACTGTCTGTCTGTGTCTTGCTATGAGCAAACACTGACATGCTGGCTAATTATTCAGATGCTTGGGGAAAAAAAATAAATTATAGTAGATTTAAAAACCACTCTCTTGCCAATTCAAGTCTGCTCCGATTTCAGTGAGAGCTGTTGGAGAGCGGTATGAACAACGCCGACGCACTCTTCAAAGCCTTCCCTCCCTCCAGCCCGCACAATTCACCCAGATAACAACAAAATCACCCAACAGTCAGAACAAGAAACGGACTCACTACAGCAGCATCCCTTCGTCGGCACTGCTTTTGAGTTTATCTCCATGTTTTGCTGTCTTGCCATATGGCCGTTTCTTTAATAAAGGAAATGTTGGCAAAAGCGTGAGATAAGCAGCAATGAACTTAAGTAAATAAAACAAATCCTGCACTAATGAGGAGAGAAGCAAGTACATGAATGGGAACTGCATGTTCTCCCCTTGCTTACACTGAGTTTTACCAAGAACCTTTATACGCTGCCTGAAAAACAGTTGACTTTTCTCCAGTCAATCCCAGTGAGAAGATAAACAGTTATAGCTTGCATTTAAAAAAAAAAAACAACAACAACAAAAAACAAAACAAACAAAAAACAAACAAACAAAAAAAAAACCAAAAAAACCCGAAAACTTGGGTCTTTTCTGCAATGTCGGCTCCAGTTGAGTCTGACGTAGCTCATCCCTGGGAAGGCAGAAGGGTATCTGCTCGCCAGGCACTCCCCCGAAGACAACACCCCATCTGGCTGTACGACCACTGCTGGAAACTTAGAGAGGCCAAGGATCGGGTCAAAGGAGACAGGACCCCAAATTCAGAAACAGAGCACCATCACTGCAAGAGGAAGTCCCAAGAAAGGTTTTTTCTCTCTCCTCCCTCATTACAAGGCACCGGGAAGCACATTTGCCTCCCTGCGGTAGCACTTCACAGACCCGGCACGGTGGTTATGCAGGCAGAAGAAAGCTGCCACTGATTATCAAAAATTACACCCTAGGCCTGTCTTTTCTTTCCTGATCACACAGGCATGATATGCAGCTGCCTTCCATGATGCCGAGAGACGTCATTCTTAGTAGTCATATAAAAGATCCCCAAGAAGATAGAGTGATAAAGAACAAGTAGGAAATAATCAAAGAAAGATGGGTTTTTTTCCCTCTCTGCCTTTCTGCAGGGGGAGCAAACACATTAATCAATAACAACTCTTTTGTATTTGTCAGTACAGCAAAAATCAGACACTTAGAGAAACAGGAAAGGAAGACGACAGCAGCATCAAGGAGGAGAAACAGTCACCTCCTTCAGCAGGTTGCATCAGCCCCCAGCTAAGCTGCAGCAGCTCCTTCATGTTGACCTATTGCTCCAGCCTTTTCTACCCACAAAAAAGGCAAACCCTTCCCTCGCTGGATCCAGAGGATGCTCTCACGGGGCTGCCTGGCATGGTCGGCTCCAATGAATGGTTCCCTACATCTCCGGCAAGACCAGACCCCAAACTGGATGGAAATCGGCATATTGGTAACGCTGTTTTAGCAAAACACAGCCTTTAAAAACCAAACCAGTGGTTTAATTCTAAAAGTGAGCTTTTGAAGCACCATGAGGCTCTGGTGGGGCAGCCCCAGGGAAAGCAATCGGACAAGGAAAAGTACGTCAGACAGCCGGGATTCAGTGGATGAGCACGGCAAGACACGCTGGTCCCATGGGTCAGGCCTGCAGCTACACTGGCAAGCAGGGATAAGCCAACAGAGGACTCAGGTATGAAGTCCCCATGCTCCTCTTCAAACCCAAACAGCCCCATCTCAATGAACAGCTTTGGAGGTTTTTTATTGTCACGGTTTAACCCCGAAGGGTAACTGGACCAGGCAGCCGCTCACTCACCCCTCCCCGGTGGGGTGAGGGGGAGAATCGGAGAGAGAGAGCAAGCTCACAGGGTGAGATAAAAACAGTTGACCAGGACAGCAAAGGAAAAGATAAAAGTATATTAATTATAATAATAATGTATAAGGGTAATAGAATATATAAAATGAATGATGCACAATGTCTCACCACCCGAGGACCGATACAGCCCACCCTGAGCAGCAGGCAGGGAGCAGGGATATTCCCCCGCAGACATCCCAGAAGAGACAGTGTGAGGGAACAGACAGCCGAACAAACAAATAGGCCTGAACAAAATAAAACAAAAATAAGGTAACAAGAAGGGAACATGAACAGAAAGTGAACCGAACAAGGAACCAGAGCGAGGGGGCAATGACTGACCCTCACTTATACCGGGCATGATGTCTATTGTATGGAACACTCTCTTTGGCCAGTTTGGATCAACTCTTCTGGCTGTGCCCTCCCAGGTGTTTGCACCTGCACATCAGCAAAACCTGG